>OZ018321.1:224250632-224428219 GCA_963969495.1 Ceratothoa steindachneri
AGGATCTTTTCGAAGTGGGCTAAAAATGCTCCAAAATCCTCTCCATCCTTAAAATTGGAGAGCTTTAGTGAGAGATTGGGACGGAGGGCTTCCGAACGGGAACTGAATGACTGTATTTCTGCTTCAACACGAGCTAATTCAATCTGATGGTGAAGCTCAGCTTGTCTTATCCGTTCCTCTCTTTCTCTTTCTTCTCGTTGGATTTCTCTTTCTCTTTCTTCTCGTTGGATTTCTCTTTCTTTTTCTTCTCTTAACTTATCTCTTGCTCTTTCTTCTCGTTGCATTTCTCTTTCTCTTTCTTCTCTTAACTTTTCTCTTTCCGTTCTTTGCTCCTCTTGAACGTACTCAATTAGTTATTTTCCGGAAAGTCCCAAGGATTCTCCTTGCGCTTTAAAGATTTTGAATTAAGTCATCTTTGCACTTGGGGGCGCAATAGTCAACAACTAACATTCCTTGCAACAAGAATAATTGCTTCTAGCGAATTAGCCAACCTAAATATGGGCACTGACCTATTCGTACTTGGTTTCTCGATCTAAATAACCACTGACTAAAATCACACAAAAAAACACAAACCAATTATTATAACAGTTATTTGAGCTACTCCAGCTTCTTAAGTTTCAAAAAAAAGGGGATAGCAATCGTGAAAACAAAAGGGAACTACTATACTCTATTATTATAACGAATAACACTATGCTTTACTCAACTGAGATCAGTGTTTGCAAAGATATAGCGTTAAACCCCACACACTTGATACCAAATTTAAATAGTATATATATAAATATATATATATATCGTAGAATGGACTCTCGACGATATACCATATATAACAATCGTTGAGGGAACTTCTTTAATTATTTTTAGAGTGCGTGGATTGTCTAGGCTGGCCGAAAATATGTATCTTCGATATGCTTAAGAAGTGTAACTGAGCTCAAGGATAATAATATTGCTATCATTAATAAAAAAAAGTTTTATTAATAATAACTATCAACAACACACAAAACGGAAAATATTGACATAAACAGAGAATTGAAAAGGGTCGTGGAGAATCGAGCTCATCCGAGGATTAAAAGATTTAAAAAGGTAAAACAAATATAAAGTTAAAGGGATGGGAAGGTTTGCTAAACCATTTAAAGCACAAGATAGAGTTGACAAAAGGGTTAAATACTCAAAGGTAACGTTCGGCTTACGTAATTATACTTGTTGTGCAGAGGAAGGCGACGTCAAGGAATTTCAGTCCGCTGGCGAGTTCCAGCCGAAGGGAGAGGAATTAAATAATGCTGACGTGGCGTCGTGGGAATGAGAACCGTCTCTTGACAAACGGTTTGAAGAACAATGGTTTTTATACGTTGTTCTCTTCTGAACAACAGGCGAGGGAGGGGAAACCGTCTCTTGTCTACGGGCTCGAGAACAATGGCTGTTCTAATGTTGTTCTCTTCAGAACAACAAGGGGGAAGGGTGAGAACCGTTTCTTGGCGAACGAGCTCAAACGAACAATGGCTGTTCTACGTTGTTCTCTTCTGAACAACAGGAGGGGGGGTGAGAACCGTTTCTTGTCAACGGGCTCCAACGAACAATGGCTGTTTTAACGTTGTTCTCTTTCTGAACAAAAGGGGAAGAGTTGTGGACTTGGCGTCACGAAGGCTCGAACCTTGTCACTCAAGGGATATTGTCCTTCTTCTGGACAAGTGATGGTGAATCTCGAGGTCGAAGTCCCTTGGCGCACAAGGTGAGAGTGGGTCGTAGTGATGTTTTGCGACGAAAATCTATTTCTCCAATCTGATCTTAGTGGTAAAGTTTCGAAATAAATAGTCAGGACATCCCCTTGGCGTGGGGGACAATGGAGTGGAAGCTTCGAGGGACTGCACAGCTGAGCCTGAGAACAATGCCTTATCTGCCCATAAGCCTAACTCAATCTGGCGAGGTCGGCGCTGGGACGAACGGGGGAAGATAAACCTCCTTGTTTAAACATTGACTCAGGTGGCTGCGATAAGGCCCCAGGCTTCAAAGCGAAGATGCACGTGGGTAGCATCGTAGGTTTAAATAACATGTGATAGTGGTTGAAATTAACGTGGCCTCAACCCGTTCTATTACATATATATATAAATATATATATATATATATATATATATATATATATATATATATATATATATATATATATATATATATATATATATATATATATATATATATATATATATATATATATATATATATATATATATATATATATATATATATATATATATATATATATATATATATATATATATATATATATATGGTTAAAGAATATTAAAAATATTAAAAATAATTAGGTTATGACTATGTAGGTAAATCAAAAATTAGAAAATAACTCAGGAATTTAAAAGTCAAGAGAATCAAATTATCAATCTAATATAACACTATTGAAACGAAAAAAAAACACAAAAAGTAAATAATTACAGTATAATATTGCTTACCGATAATTCAGGAATTTAAAAAGCAACAGAATCAAATTATTAATCTAATGTAATCACTATTGACACAAAAAAAAGAAGCAAAAACACAGGAGTAAAAAATTACAGTATAATATTGCTTACCGATGAAGTTCAGGAGAAATCACAAAGTGAAGAAATTATAAAGGATGTGGCTTAAAGAAGGATAGGAATTTGATTGGTTGGTTGTTAAATAAGAGAAGGTTAGCTAGTTGTTGAATGAGGTAATTAAAATTAAGAAATAAGAAAAGGAACAGCGGTATTATATATGTTGAGTGTAGGAGATTTTGTACGTATTAGTAGGGATTCCAAAATTCTTAGACTATATTCATTGTTATTATGACCAATTATTTTGAAGTTATCTATGGAACATTCTGTCTTGCATTATATACTATGATTTCTAATTACAGAAGCTTCCTTCTTAGACAATATTTTTCCAGTGCGATGGCGTATTCCCATTTGAGAACAAAACCTCTCTTTTAATGAGCGAACCGTACTACCAATATTGGTTCCTTGCAAACAACAAGGACAAGTAAAAGCATAAACAACACGGCTGCTCATTTCTAGAGGAAGTTTGTCTTTTGACGAGAAAAAACTTCCTATGGAAAGTGGGAGTACAAAAGTGATTTTGAAGTTGGTATGAAAGAAATATTTTTTAAGTAATTTGTTGCATTTTCTAGTGAATAATTTATTGTAAGGTCCCATTTCTGGTACTACGAAAATTTTTTCATTTTTGGGAACATTATATGAGAGAAAGGATGGAGAGTAAATTTTAAAAAGAAAATTATTGATTAGTTTGTCAACCAAAGGTGGGGGATAACAATTATTTTTAAAATAAGACTTTAGAGTCTGGAATTCATTGTGCATTAGGGAATAATTGGAGGAGAGATGGTAACCTCTATATATTAGAGATTTAATTGCACTGAGTTTGTGTGACAAGTCACAATGGCTGAAAAAATTGATTCCTAGGCAACTAAAGGTAGGCTTTCTGTATATTGAGGTACTTAGTTTGTCGGTTTTTTCTATAATGACGTCTAGAAAAGGAAGTTGATAGTAACTCTCTAATTCAATGGTATATTTAATGTTGGCATGATAAGAGTTTGTAAAATTAAAAAAATGGTGGGCATGTTCTATATTATCAAAAATAGCAAAGGAGTTGTCAACATACCTACGATAAAATATGGGTTTGAAATCTAAAGGGCAATGTTTCATAAAGTTATTTTCAAGATGAATCATGAAAATATTAGCTGCTATTGGAGCAATTGGTGATTCCATTCCTACTCCATCTATCTGTCGGTAAACCTTTATTATTAAATAAAAAATAATTCTTATTAAAAATCATTTCTAAAATAGTCTTGAACTTTTTACGAGAGAAATTGTGAAAGGTGCCTGTTTTGTTAAAAATTAGATTTAAAATAATATCACTTGTTTCATTAACAGGAACATTTGTAAATAGTGAGGATACATCGTAACTGACTAGGACTTTTGAGGGTGCAAAATTGTGTGCCAATAATTCATTAACAAAAGAATAGCTGTTTTTTATGGTGTATTGACCTATGACTAACCCAGAGAGCAATTTAGCAACATATTTAGAAAGGTTAAAAGTTGCGAGAGAATAGGAAGCCAGAATTGGTCGGAGAGGTACACCAGCTTTGTGTTGCTTAGGAAGGCCGTATAATAAGGCTAACCCAGAACCACTAGAATGTAGGGCATCATAAGTTTTTTGGTCTATAACTTTAGTGGATTTTAGATTTAACAAGACTCTGTTAACTTTATCTTCTAGTTTTAGAGATATTTTTGTAGGTGTTTCTGAGAGCAGTTTAAATTTTGTAGTATCTGCAAGTATGGATTCCATTTTGTGTACATAGTCAGTTCGATTTAATAGAACAACTCCATTTCCTTTATCGGGTTTGGTAATGACAATATCTGGAATATTAGATAGGGAACTTAGCGTTTTAATATCACTGTTTCTGAACATGAGAGAAAATCTTTTCAATTTCTTCAGTTTGTGATAAAATTCGTGTGCTACTTCTGAGAAGTCTGATTTGAATCTATTGAAGTCATAGTTTATGGGTAATTTATGAATGTCATGTAGGAAATTTTCAAAGTATATATAGTAGGAAGGATATTTGATTTTTAAGTTGGGCCATTTAAATTGAAAACCTAAAGACAATAGAAACTCCTCTCGAGGAGACAGGCGATAGCTAGATAGATTTTTTACATTATTACGATTGGAGAAAAGATCAGGCTTTCCAAGGCCTAATTTGTGGAGTTTTTTGTTATGAATTATAGATACTTGTTGAGAATACCCTGAAATATCATGGTAATTTAGGATAAGAAAGCATATGAAATCTAAAAATGAAAAATGAGTGCGTAAATAAATTTTAGAGCGTTCAAAATCAACCAATAGGCGCTCGTATGACCGAACTTTAAATTCAATTTCATAGGTTAACAAATAATCAAGAGAAGATTTATAAAATTCGGAATGATAAAAGGATTCCCGATGAAGCTTAAAATAAACAAAACTGGGATACACATTACCATTACGACAAATCTCAAGGAAAGTACCGTCAAGAGAAGATTTCCTTAGTCGTCTCGATAGCCTGGAAAAAGTTCGGTAGTACTTTAATCCTTCAGGTCCATATTTCTTGTAAATATAGTCATATGAGTTGCTGCTGACTAGTCTAATCTTCAATTTCACGGTGAAGGTAAGAACACATAGGAGGCTGAGGTAATGTGATTTATTTATGGAACAACGTTTCGAGCGTATCACCCATCTTCAGGTTCTAAAACATAAATTAATCTAATACAGTTAGAGAATATTAAAAATATTAAAAATAATTAGGTTATGACTATGTAGGTAAATCAAAAATTAGAAAATAACTCAGGAATTTAAAAGTCAAGAGAATCAAATTATCAATCTAATATAACACTATTGAAACGAAAAAAAAAACACAAAAAGTAAATAATTACAGTATAATATTGCTTACCGATAATTCAGAAATTTAAAAAGCAACAGAATCAAATTATTAATCTAATGTAATCACTATTGACACAAAAAAAAAGCAAAAACACAAGAGTAAAAAATTACAGTATAATATTGCTTACCGATGAAGTTCAGGAGAAATCACAAAGTGAAGAAATTATAAAGGATGTGGCTTAAAGAAGGATAGGAATTTGATTGGTTGGTTGTTAAATAAGAGAAGGTTGGTTGGTTATTAAATGAGGTAATTAAAATTAAGAAATAAGAAGAGGAACAGCGGTATTATCTATGTTGAGTGTAGGAAATTTTGTACGTATTAGTAGGGATTCCAAAATTCTTAGACTATATTCATTGTTATTATGACCAATTATTTTGAAGTTATCTATGCAACATTCTGTCTTACATTATATACTATGATTTCTAATTACAGAAGCTTCCTTCTTAGACAATATTTTTCCAGTGCGATGGCTTATTCCCATGTGAGAACAAAACCTCTCTTTCAATGAGCGAACCGTACTACCAATATAGGTTCCTTGCAAACAACAGGGACAAGTAAAAGCATAAACAACACGGCTGCTCATTTCTAGAGGAAGTTTGTCTTTTGACGAGAAAAAACTTCCTATGGAAAGTGGGAGTACAAAAGTGATTTTGAAGTTGGTATAAAAGAAATATTTTTTAAGTAATTTGTTGCATTTTCTAGTGAATAATTTATTGTAAGGTCCCATTTCTGGTACTACGAAAAATTTTTCATTTTTGGGAACATTATATGAGAGAAAGGATGGAGAGTAAATTTTAAAAAGAAAATTATTGATTAGTTTGTCAACCAAAGGTGGGGGGTAACAATTATTTTTAAAATAAGACTTTAGAGTCTGGAATTCATTGTGCATTAGGGAATAATTGGAGGAAAGATGGTAACCTCTATATATTAGAGATTTAATTGCACTGAGTTTGTGTGACAAGTCACAATGGCTGAAAAAATTGATTCCTAGGCAACTAAAGGTAGGCTTTCTGTATATTGAGGTACTTAGTTTGTCGGTTTTTTCTATAATGACGTCTAGAAAAGGAAGTTGATAGTAACTCTCTAATTCAATGGTATATTTAATGTTGGCATGATAAGAGTTTATAAAATTAAAAAAATGGTGGGATGTTCTATATTGTCAAAAATAGCAAAGGAGTCGTCAACATACCTACGATAAAATATGGGTTTGAAATCTAAAGGGCAATGTTTCATAACGTTATTTTCAAGATGAATCATGAAAATATTAGCTGCTATTGGAGCAATTGGTGATTCCATTCCTACTCCATCTATCTGTTGTTAAACCTTGTTATTAAATAAAAAATAATTCTCATTAAAAATCATTTCTAAAATAGTCCTGAACTTTTTACGAGAGAAATTGTGAAAGGTGCCTGTTTTGTTAAAAATTAGATTTAAAATTATATCACTTGTTTCATTAACAGGAACATTTGTAAATAGTGAGGATACATCGTAACTGACTAGGACTTTTGAGGGTGCAAAATTGTGTGCCAATAATTCATTAACAAAAGAATAGCTGTTTTTTATGGTGTATTGACCTATGACTAACCCAGAGAGCAATTTAGCAACATATTTAGAAAGGTTAAAAGTTGCGAGAGAATAGGAAGCCAGAATTGGTCGGAGAGGAACATCAGCTTTGTGTTGCTTAGGGAGGCCGTATAATAAGTCTAACCCAGAACCACTAGAATGTAGGGCATCATAAGTTTGTTGGTCTATAACTTTAGTGGATTTTAGATTTAACAGGACTCTGTTAACTTTATCTTCTAGTTTTAGAGATATTTTTGTAGGTGTTTCTGAGAGCAGTTTAGATTTTGTAGTGTCTGCAAGTATGGATTCCATTTTGTGTACATAGTCAGTTCGATTTAATAGAACAACTCCATTTCCTTTATCGGGTTTGGTAATGACAATATCTGGAATATTAGATAGGGAACTTAGCATTTTAATATCATTGTTTCTGAACATGAGAGAAAATCTTTTCAATTTCTTCAGTTTGCGATAAAATTCGTGTGCCACTTCTGAGAAGTCTGATTTGAATCTACTGAAGTCATAGTTTATGGGTAATTTATGAATGTCATGTAGGAAATTTTCAAAGTATAAATAGTAGGAAGGATATTTGATTTTTAAGTTAGGCCATTTAAATTGGAAACCTAAAGACAATAGAAACTCCTCTCGTGGAGACAGGCGATAGCTAGATAGATTTTTTACATTATTACGATTGGAGAAAAGATCAGGCTTTCCAAGGCCTAATTTGTGGAGTTTTTTGTTATGAATTATAGATACTTGTTGAGAATACCCTGAAATATCATGGTAATTTAGGATAAGAAAGCATATGAAATCTAAAAATGAAAAATGAGTGCGTAAATAAATTTTTAGAGCGTTCAAAATCAACCAATAGGCGCTCGTATGACCGAACTTTAAATTCAATTTCATATGTTAACAAATAATCAAGAGAAGATTTATAAAATTCGGAATGATAAAGGGATTCCCGATGAAGCTTAAAATAAACAAAACTGGGATACACATTACCATTACGACAAATCTCAAGGAAAGTACCGTCAAGAGAAGATTTCCTTAGTCGTCTCGATAGCCTGGAAAAAGTTCGGTAGTACTTTAATCCTTCAGGTCCATATTTCTTGTAAATATAGTCATATGAGTTGCTGCTGACTAGTCTAATCTTTAATTTTACGGTGAAGGTAAGGACACATAGGAGGCTGAGGTGATGTGATTTATTTATGGAACAACGTTTCGGGCGTATCACCCATCTTCAGGATCTAAAACATAAATTAATCTAATACAGTTAGAGAATATTAAAAATATTAAAAATAATTAGGTTATGACTATGTAGGTAAATCAAAAATTAGAAAATAACTTAGGAATTTAAAAGTCAAGAGAATCAAATTATCAATCTAATATAACACTATTGAAACGAAAAAAAAACACAAAAAGTAAATAATTACAGTATAATATTGCTTACCGATAATTCAGGAATTTAAAAAGCAACAGAATCAAATTATTAATCTAATTTAATCACTATTGACACAAAAAAAGAAGCAAAAACACAAGAGTAAAAAATTACAGTATAATATTGCTTACCGATGAAGTTCAGAAGAAATCACAAAGTGAAGAAATTATAAAGGATGTGGCTTAAAGAAGGATAGGAATTTGATTGGTTGGTTGTTAAATAAGAGAAGGTTGGTTGGTTGTTGAATGAGGTAATTAAAATTAAGAAATAAGAGTAGGAACAGCGGTATTATCTATGTTGAGTGTAGGAGATTTTGTACGTATTAGTAGGGATTCCAAAATTCTTAGACGCGACCAACGAGGTCAATGTGGCTGTGTGGAGAGGATCCTCCTCGAAAATCTACGAGTGAAGGTCAAGGAAATCGAGCGAGAACTTGGAATATCACATGGAAGTGTTATCAACATCCTCCACGACAATTTGGCCATGACCAAGGTCTCTGCTCGTTGGGTCCCTAAAAACCTCACGCCCCATGGTCAATTTCAACGTCGTCAAAGTCCACAAGGCCAAAGCTGCACAAGCTGCCCTGCGTGAGTGCGGATTCGAGGAGCTCAACCATCCCCCCTACAGTCCAGATCTGGCCCCTAGCGACTACTTTTTATTCCGCCAGCTCAAGGCTGCACTGCGTGGACGCCGGTTTGGGGACGATGAAAATGTCCAGCTCGCCATCCAGGAGTAGATTAAACCGCAGTCGAGAGATTTCTGGTTGTCGAAAATTCAAAGCCTCAGGGACAAGGTGGCGCAAGTGCATTGAAGTCGAGGGTATTTATATTAAAAAATAATAAAATACTTTTCCTCTTATCTCGTTTCCTTACATTCGAATTGCAAAACTTATTGACCGCCCCTCGTATATATATATATATATATATATATATATATATATATATATATATATATATATATATATATATATATATACAAAAAGGAGAAAAAATTTCTCAATAAGGATAGTTAATTGGATATTATTTAAGTTTGAGCGAGAAGTCAATTAAAAAGGGGATGCAGGTAACCGTTGATGGGGGAGGGTGTAATCAGGGGATTACATCGCAAAATCGCTTTACCTTGAAGCTTAGAGGTGTTCAGAGGGGGAGAACCAACGGCTTGGGTCTTTGAAGTGATACTTTTGTGACGGTGATCACTCTTATATGGTGGTTTTGAGAACTTACTTTTGAAAAACGAGATTTTCTCTGCTCTAGAGAGATAGAATCTCAAACACAAGACGGTTCTGGGGCTCGGCTGGGAGTCTTAGACACGAGGAACAGGAGTCTTGAAGGGAGGCGCGAGATGATGGGGGCCGCACAGTTCTCGGGGAAGAAGGTGGATTGATAAGCCTCCCTCTGAACAGGGGGCAAATCTTTACGAGTGGCGATCTGCTGGTGAAATCTTAAATCCCATTCCAAACCGTAGAACACTCTGCCTTTTTAGAAATGATAAGTGCTCTACTCCCAGGTTACAAACCTCCTAATAGAAAAAAAATTGCTGGACGATTATTGGATAAGGTATTTGAATATGAAACTGAGAAATACATTAAAACACTGAAAGATCGCTGGATTAATTTCATGAATGATCCTATAGTACGTGTTACTGCTGCAGTTCAGAATTGTTCATCTTTTGGCGAAACAATTGAAGTGAGCATTAATTTAGTGAATACGGTTGACACATTATGGCATCTACATACTTCAGAATACCTATTAAATGTGGCAAAAGAAAGTATTATAGAGGTAGAAGAGAAATACTTGTACACCGTTGGCAGTCTGATAAGAGATAATGCTGCAAATGCCAAAAAATGAGGACCGAACTGATGAATGATGATAATAATACATAAATAACTTATGCATGTTTAGCTCGTCACATGAACTTACTGGCTAAAGATTTAAAAATATCAAACATTAAAGAGCACATTTTCAAAAATGCGAAATATTTGATAAATAATCATTGCGCATCAGCAGCTTACAAAGCAGCAGGCGGTCGAGCCTTAACTATGCCACAAGATGTGAGCTGCAATACCTTTTCCGACTGCTTAGAAAACTATTTAACCAACTGGCCTGTGCTTATATCAGCATGTGATGGAAAAAACTGAAATGAACTGGAAAAGAGATAATAAAAAAGGTTATAGATACAAATTTGAAACGAAACGCTGAGGATATGCTAAAAATTAAAAAATTCTTGCTATTGCATTATACAAAGTGCAAAGAGACTCCTGCAATATTGGTGATGCTACAGAAATTTGAATAACTATTCAAATATCATTAACTATTTAACTCAAAAGTGATAGTCAGGTGAAAAAGAAAATTGAGAAACGTGTGACTGAGGCCCTGACTCCAGTGCTTGCTTACTGTTTAATGTTGTCCATCGTTGCCGATGACGCCGTCACTCCATACATGGATGATTTTGATGATGTTTGGTTGATGATTATTCTCTTAGGTGAAATCGTTGATGGCTGCGGTATCCGCCAACGTTGGCACAGCCCCTTCCACAGACATCACAGATATGGAGTCTTTGTATTTGTTGGTGTAGTCTTGCACGGCGGGCTATTGCAGTATTGTGGAAAGGGTGTTGCAAGAATGTGTGGATCAATGGGCAATGCATAGAGTGATAACTTGCACTAGGAAGTTTGAGATGGAAAGTAGGTGTTCATTTTTCAATCCAGCATCTTCACTTTTCCCTGCTGAGTCCAGTGGCAAGGAAATTATCCAGGACAACTGGAGCAGGTTTAAGTTGCAATGCTCTGCTGAGAAAACATCTCTTCTTGGACTATCTCTTAATTCACCAGCAGCGTGCAGATTCGATCTCCAGGTTTACCCATGAAGCCTTGGCCCTTCCAAGGGCTCCCAGAAGTCAGTGGGGTTGGCTGGGTTTTACCCTCCGCCATTTGGTCGTTGGACGAACCTTCAGTTAAAGGCAGGGGACTGCGAGCAGGTAGTACGCCAACATTTGAGAGGCAGAGGCTAAGTAACCTTATCTTCTAGGACTTAAGATTAAGACTTAAAGCTAAGACTTAAAGTTATATATTACGCATGCACGTCCCCAAAGCAGCATGGAGTGAATGATGGGATACGGTAAAAATTCCGTTCTAAGAAGCGAATTTCAGGAATTCAGTGGAAGGGGAGTATGCAGACAGTACAGAGGTCCTTCCGGAGGGGGTAGGGAATAAAACATTGAATTTTAAAATAATAAAATTTTACTATAGCGGCATCAGCTCAAGAGACTGGCCAGCCCTACATGTGGCCCATTTACCGACTACGTTCTCTTCTTCTCCATCGTAACCTCCTGGGTCAAAGGTGGAGGAAGAATGCTAATCTTTGGTTTTAAGTGGCGGATATTACATACAGTAGCCACGCACTGGTGTCTTAAGAATAATGACTGGGAGCATCCCCCCCTCCACCTCTGAGGTGGTATAAATTCTTAAGAAGTTGGCGGCGTAACTTAAGAAACTTTTCACTTGCCGCAGTTGGCTAAAGAGGTGGTTCAGTTGTGGCAGGCAGCAGACAAAGATGAGAGACGTCGATCTCGCATCTCCCCGTTGCAGAATTAGGGTGATGATGTAGCAGAGGGACCCAGATCGATCCCTGCCAAAATCTTTGATGATAAAATCCATTTTTCACTCAATGCCGCTGATGATTTGAGGGGGAGTGTAGGCAAGCGAAGCAAGATACCATTTGAGCCGCCTTCGTTTCCCTTCGTACACTCGTCAAAGTTCAGTTGACGAGTAGGAGTGCACTAAATGGCATATATGCTTCATCCATCTTACGAAGGTGATAAGCTCAATCCAGATGAAGCAGAGCTGAGGTAATGAAATAAGCACATGCAGCACACCCTGACGCCATGCCAGATATAATGAAATGCAAAGCCAAAGAACATCACCATTTCTTCCTTATTTGTTTACAGACGAATCATTGAATTTGGTCCCTATGTTTGGTGGCTATCACTCAGACGTTCTATATCTGATGATAGGAAAAACCTCACAACCAAGCTTTTTACCACAGCTGCTTCCGCAGCTGAAGTTGAGAGAATTTTCTTTTCTTTTGGCTTGGTACAGTCCAAGCTAAGGCGCAAACTTGGATCAGAAAGAGCAGCAAAACTGGTATTCATCTACAAGAGCCTGAATGCACCCAAGACTGAAAAATAGATTATGGATACTAATTAATTAATTTAATTTTAATGCACTTTGGAAATGATGTTCATATTCATAGAATAAATGGCTATAGGGAATTGCTTGTCTGTTTTCAACATAAAATAAAAATTTTACAATTATGAATTATTTAATTTACTGATGGAGCATAATGAGATTAATAAAAGATATAAATACACTCAAAATCCGAAAAAATCGCTTAAATAAAAAAATCAATGACCCTACTTGTGCCGCGAGAACACAAAAGAGGAGACTACAAGGCGTGCATAAAATGCGTTTACCTAATAACTGGTACAATAAGGTCAGAAAAAATATGCAAAATAGGTAGCTGCACATGGAGACGGAAATAAGTGCTATTAAAACAGACACTGAAGAACGGACTAGGAATATACATGATATGGTTAATCAAGTAATGATGAAGAAATCCTCGAAATGATTAACCAGAAAAAAGAGCCAGAAGCTATCTAAGATTCCCAAATTCCACTAGTCTTTTGGCTAACGGAGACAAGGAGCCGTTCTAGGTATGATTAAATGTGTCAAAAACACCAGAAAAGTGAAAAAACAATTACCGACTAATGTGACTATCAACAAACCGAAAAGATTCCTCGATTCTGACCAAAAACTTACCGACTATGACTCAAAAAACCTCCACTTTGACCCAAAGAAAAGAAGAAATAAAAGTACGAAAACACAAAAAACGACATACACCACAGAATACATTAAATATAAAATACTAAGTATTACAATAATAATAAAGCAATTATATCCTAAAAAACAAATGCTCATAACATATTAAAAACACATTAAACTTTTAAGATATGAGGCTTGAATGCCATGTTAGACAATAACAACAACCAAAGATATACACGAAAACAAAAAAGGATGAAAGACATAAGCATAATCACCATGCGCAATGCATCCTCCTGCAAATATCTTACACTACCTTCTCTTTTCATCAATTGTATTTCGTTCTATCTATACAAACACAAGTTTATCCCCTTCCACACACGCATACATACTGACAC
Organism: Ceratothoa steindachneri; assembly: GCA_963969495.1. Taxonomy (NCBI): domain Eukaryota; kingdom Metazoa; phylum Arthropoda; class Malacostraca; order Isopoda; family Cymothoidae; genus Ceratothoa; species Ceratothoa steindachneri. Next base: position 224,264,303 of record OZ018321.1, read on the forward strand.
TAATTGGTAACAGATACTATACTCGCAATTTCTCGCTCGGCTGCTATAGCTCACTCCACTGCATGTGCAACTTCTATATGAACGTCCAAAAGAGATCTCCATTCGGGCGAGCTTCAAGGCCTTGCCTTGTGGCAAACAAGACGAATTCTAACTGCAGACTTTGTTACTTAACCAATTGCTTCACCTTTCCATCGTTGATTTTACTGACCTGCGTGGTGATGTGAATTAGTTAAAACCTTGTTGATTTAGTAAGGTGAGATAAGTAATAACAATGATTCGAATGAGTGCAGTGCAACGGGCGAGTCAAATTTGTTAGATATCTTGTGGGATGTTGGTTTGATTATTCCAAAATTAAAGCAAAACCATTGAAGCCATCTTCCGAAGACTGCTTGTAATGAGAGACCAATGAAGAAAGCTGTGAAGATAGAGGAAGTAAAAATAGGTGGAATTTATATAGCCAAAGATCTACGTAAGGGTAGTGGAGCCTGGGAAGAGTTTATCTGAAGGGTTAGAACATGAAAAGCACGGAATTATCGAGTTATAAGCTTCAGTAGGCTTACCAGATACAAATTAAATAATTAATCCGATAGATACAGTCGGGAATTAGTTGATGGAAGATGTGTAGCTAAAAAGTGAATAGTTGTGTCGCACAGAATTTGAGTATTTTTATGACGGTTAATGAATGGTTCATAGGAATTGAGTAATTATTGATGAGATTTAGAGAGTTAGTTTGCAGTTGAAGTAGTTTTTATTCTAAAATGTTTGTAGAGATGTTTTAAGTGTAGAGGGTAGGTTTTGTTAAGTATTTATAAAGACCTCGCTTTACTCTTAAAAACCTTGCTCTCAATAATCGAATAACGATTCTTTAATAAAATATATTGTTATATTCATTTCCTAACATCCTTTTTTGTTTAAATCCATTTCCAAACCTAAATTAGCAGACACTAGTCAATTTACCTATCACCCTGCTAAGAAATTGTTTAGGAAATGGGGGATCGGATGGTTATTCAAGGGACTTTAACCACGGGGAGTTTAACCTCTAGTAGTAACACTAACTGGAGGGAGTATTCGTGTCAAACGAACTGTAACGAAACCAAGGATGTCCCAATTGTCTGAGGTTCAGATCCTTCGGTGTAATTCTAGTCTTTAGCTAAAATGCACACCAAAAAAAGAGAAATATATACATAAAACACAATTGACAAAGCGAAAATTTAATCCCTATCGGATTAATATTTTACGCCCTCTTAATCCAGCTCGAGATTTAGTATAGGGGTAACACCAAGGAAATGGGAAAGTTATGGTCTGGCGGGCACACAATTAAATAGTTAAAAAAATAAGTTGATAATAGTTCCACAATCTTTAAATAAATTTCAGCGAACGTAGGCAAACTCGGTCAAAATAATTAAATGGGGGAATTGAAATTTAACAGGTTCTTAAGTAAAAACAAAACAAAAAACAACAATACCTGACACCAGATTTTAATATAAGGATATATAATATATATACATATAAGTATATCGAGGGACGAAGGCGTGTGACCAAAAAGTCTCAAACAGGTACACACTTATGTAAGCCAGGCCGCTACTGTTGGCACTGGGCTCGAGTACATTTAAATTGGAGGATGGTAAATATCCAAAATATTTGGTAAATATCCAAATATAGTGCAATATTATTTAAGTTGGCTCTTTGAATACGAATAAGTTCGCCGGGTTCGTCTCAAGGGTTATTCGGAAGATACAAATAAAAATAAGAACAAGGGCACAGATAAATATGGAAATCTAAATAATAATTATTACGACCAAAGAATATTATGACGTGCAAAAATTAAGGAAACTAGGTCCGGGAAAAATATATAAGTGATCCAATGAGTTGTATTAAAGGAAAGATTTAGCAAGTCGAGATTCGTCTGCGGAATGGCAGGAAGTCTCAACCAATGTAGTGAGACGAGAGAAACCAAGGACAAACTTTCGGGGCGTAAATGGGGTTTTTATAATCTTCCTCTGATCAGGGCAGATTAAGGGAAGGCGATGTGCTGATGAGATCACAAGGGCGTGGGGACCACTACACGGGGGACAAATACTCGGATATGGGCAGCAAGAAAAGAAACTCGGGCTCTCTCTCTATCTGCCGAGCCTTTGTAGACATCACCTTAAATAGGAGCCACAAAGATTGTCGTCAGAAGGCTCTGCGCAGCAAGGCGTCCCAAGGGATATCGGACGCGGCCTAAGCAAACATGTACGTTGATAATTTCGGAGCATCGACGAGCCGAAAGGGAAATAGGCGAGATTCCCTTTGACGCCAAAAGAGGGGAAGATGAACCCAGCTGCTGAGCTTCAGAGCGGGACGGCGTTATCAAACTGGGGGAAGACGGAAATAAAACACCCCAAATTAAATACAGTTGCGCTGATCCATCTCGACTAGGGAAATTCTGTGTGATAACGGCGTATTGAGTTTCATTCTCCCCCAGAATTAAATGATCCGAACGATACAAGGGTTTACCGGATCGTTCTTGACTTGTGAACAGAGAGACTTATTGTCTAAATATATACAGTTTAAACAAGATGAACAAACTTAAATAAAACAGTTACAAGCATAAAAATCATACTAGATTAGTTAGGGTAGGCTCTAACGGATTACTACTCAAGCTATCTGCAATACAATTCTCCGATCCTTTTATATAATTGTTTTTAAATTGATACTCCAGGAGGTATAAGTTCCAGCTCATAAAGCGACCATTGTTGCATTTTACCTTTCGCAAATATGCGAGGAGCTTGTGATCCGTCTCTACAAGGAACTTTTTACCTAATTAATATATTCTAAACTTCTTTATAGCCCATATAATGGCCAAAGGCTCCTTTTCAATGACGGCATAATTTTTCTCGCGCGGGAGAAGCTTACGGCTAGCGTAGGCGACGGGGTAACTATTCCCATCATTGCTATACTGTAGTAAAACGCAATCTAGCCCTTTATTGCTGGCATCGGTTCTGATACCAAAAGTCCTCTTCAGGTCAGGGAGCAAGAAGATAGGGGTGGAAGATATACACGAAAACAAAAAAGGATGAAAGACATAAGCATAATCACCATGCGCAATGCATCCTCCTGCAAATATCTTACACTACCTTCTCTTTTCATCAATTGTATTTCGTTCCATCTATACAAACACAAGTTTATCCCCTTCCACACACGCATACATACTGACACTAATTGGTAACAGATACTATACTCGCAATTTCTCGCTCGGCTGCTATAGCTCACTCCACTGCATGTGCAACTTCTATATGAACGTCCAAAAGAGATCTCCATTCGGGCGAGCTTCAAGGCCTTGCCTTGTGGCAAACAAGACGAATTCTAACTGCAGACTTTGTTACTTAACCAATTGCTTCACCTTTCCATCGTTGATTTTACTGACCTGCGTGGTGATGTGAATTAGTTAAAACCTTGTTGATTTAGTAAGGTGAGATAAGTAATAACAATGATTCGAATGAGTGCAGTGCAACGGGCGAGTCAAATTTGTTAGATATCTTGTGGGATGTTGGTTTGATTATTCCAAAATTAAAGCAAAACCATTGAAGCCATCTTCCGAAGACTGCTTGTAATGAGAGACCAATGAAGAAAGCTGTGAAGATAGAGGAAGTAAAAATAGGTGGAATTTATATAGCCAAAGATCTACGTAAGGGTAGTGGAGCCTGGGAAGAGTTTATCTGAAGGGTTAGAACATGAAAAGCACGGAATTATCGAGTTATAAGCTTCAGTAGGCTTACCAGATACAAATTAAATAATTAATCCGATAGATACAGTCGGGAATTAGTTGATGGAAGATGTGTAGCTAAAAAGTGAATAGTTGTGTCGCACAGAATTTGAGTATTTTTATGACGGTTAATGAATGGTTCATAGGAATTGAGTAATTATTGATGAGATTTAGAGAGTTAGTTTGCAGTTGAAGTAGTTTTTATTCTAAAATGTTTGTAGAGATGTTTTAAGTGTAGAGGGTAGGTTTTGTTAAGTATTTATAAAGACCTCGCTTTACTCTTAAAAACCTTGCTCTCAATAATCGAATAACGATTCTTTAATAAAATATATTGTTATATTCATTTCCTAACATCCTTTTTTGTTTAAATCCATTTCCAAACCTAAATTAGCAGACACTAGTCAATTTACCTATCACCCTGCTAAGAAATTGTTTAGGAAATGGGGGATCGGATGGTTATTCAAGGGACTTTAACCACGGGGAGTTTAACCTCTAGTAGTAACACTAACTGGAGGGAGTATTCGTGTCAAACGAACTGTAACGAAACCAAGGATGTCCCAATTGTCTGAGGTTCAGATCCTTCGGTGTAATTCTAGTCTTTAGCTAAAATGCACACCAAAAAAAGAGAAATATATACATAAAACACAATTGACAAAGCGAAAATTTAATCCCTATCGGATTAATATTTTACGCCCTCTTAATCCAGCTCGAGATTTAGTATAGGGGTAACACCAAGGAAATGGGAAAGTTATGGTCTGGCGGGCACACAATTAAATAGTTAAAAAAATAAGTTGATAATAGTTCCACAATCTTTAAATAAATTTCAGCGAACGTAGGCAAACTCGGTCAAAATAATTAAATGGGGGAATTGAAATTTAACAGGTTCTTAAGTAAAAACAAAACAAAAAACAACAATACCTGACACCAGATTTTAATATAAGGATATATAATATATATACATATAAGTATATCGAGGGACGAAGGCGTGTGACCAAAAAGTCTCAAACAGGTACACACTTATGTAAGCCAGGCCGCTACTGTTGGCACTGGGCTCGAGTACATTTGAATTGGAGGATGGTAAATATCCAAAATATTTGGTAAATATCCAAATATAGTGCAATATTATTTAAGTTGGCTCTTTGAATACGAATAAGTTCGCCGGGTTCGTCTCAAGGGTTATTCGGAAGATACAAATAAAAATAAGAACAAGGGCACAGATAAATATGGAAATCTAAATAATAATTATTACGACCAAAGAATATTATGACGTGCAAAAATTAAGGAAACTAGGTCCGGGAAAAATATATAAGTGATCCAATGAGTTGTATTAAAGGAAAGATTTAGCAAGTCGAGATTCGTCTGCGGAATGGCAGGAAGTCTCAACCAATGTAGTGAGACGAGAGAAACCAAGGACAAACTTTCGGGGCGTAAATGGGGTTTTTATAATCTTCCTCTGATCAGGGCAGATTAAGGGAAGGCGATGTGCTGATGAGATCACAAGGGCGTGGGGACCACTACACGGGGGACAAATACTCGGATATGGGCAGCAAGAAAAGAAACTCGGGCTCTCTCTCTATCTGCCGAGCCTTTGTAGACATCACCTTAAATAGGAGCCACAAAGATTGTCGTCAGAAGGCTCTGCGCAGCAAGGCGTCCCAAGGGATATCGGACGCGGCCTAAGCAAACATGTACGTTGATAATTTCGGAGCATCGACGAGCCGAAAGGGAAATAGGCGAGATTCCCTTTGACGCCAAAAGAGGGGAAGATGAACCCAGCTGCTGAGCTTCAGAGCGGGACGGCGTTATCAAACTGGGGGAAGACGGAAATAAAACACCCCAAATTAAATACAGTTGCGCTGATCCATCTCGACTAGGGAAATTCTGTGTGATAACGGCGTATTGAGTTTCATTCTCCCCCAGAATTAAATGATCCGAACGATACAAGGGTTTACCGGATCGTTCTTGACTTGTGAACAGAGAGACTTATTGTCTAAATATATACAGTTTAAACAAGATGAACAAACTTAAATAAAACAGTTACAAGCATAAAAATCATACTAGATTAGTTAGGGTAGGCTCTAACGGATTACTACTCAAGCTATCTGCAATACAATTCTCCGATCCTTTTATATAATTGTTTTTAAATTGATACTCCAGGAGGTATAAGTTCCAGCTCATAAAGCGACCATTGTTGCATTTTACCTTTCGCAAATATGCGAGGAGCTTGTGATCCGTCTCTACAAGGAACTTTTTACCTAATTAATATATTCTAAACTTCTTTATAGCCCATATAATGGCCAAAGGCTCCTTTTCAATGACGGCATAATTTTTCTCGCGCGGGAGAAGCTTACGGCTAGCGTAGGCGACGGGGTAACTATTCCCATCATTGCTATACTGTAGTAAAACGCAATCTAGCCCTTTATTGCTGGCATCGGTTCTGATACCAAAAGTCCTCTTCAGGTCAGGGAGCAAGAAGATAGGGGTGGAAGCTAATTTTTCCTTCAGCTATTCGATGTGTGAGAGAGCTAATGGGGCCAGACAAGGTGTTCCAGGGACTTCTTTTTCAGCAAGTCAGACAAAGCGAAATGGGGGACCGTGCAGTGGTAGAAAGAAGCTGATCCTATGAAGGACCTCAGCTGCTTCTTATTGGCTGGACGGGGCATTTTCACAATAGCGCGGAGTTTTTCCTCTTGGGGGGCCAAACGGTTGTTCACAATTTGAAAACCAAGGTACTCGATCGCACTATAAGCAAAATGGCACTTGCCCTGGCCGGTTGTGAGTCCGTGCTCGCGCAAGCGATACAACAGGGCCTGGGGGGCAATCACGTCATGGTCCCACTCGTGAGTTGCAACGTAAATGTTATCGAAATAAAAAGTCACGTTTGCCAACCCGTCTAATATTCTTCGCATCATGCAATTGTAATTATTACAAGCCGTCACCAAGCTGAACGGTAGACGGCGGAAATGCATTAAGACTTTGTTTGTGATAAAAGTTGTGTATCTCTTTACACCTTCTTTAAGGGAAATTTGATAATAAACCTTACATAGCTCCAATTCGGTAATGCAATTGGCCTCTTCAAATAGATGGAGGTTTTGGTCGATCAAGGGGATAGGCTCAGCATCGAACAAGGTCACTGAATTAAGTTTCCGAAAATCGACCCACAGCCTATATGACCCGTCTGTTTTCTTTACCAAAACAGTTGGGGAGCAGTAATTAGATTCGGAAGGTTCTATAATCTTTAAATTTAAAACTTTAGTAACTTCTGCATTGAAGACCTCTGTTAAATGGATGGGCATGTGGTACGGCTTATAACAAATAGGATCCAGGGTAGTTAAAATAATATCATAATCGAACTGAGTGGCACAGCCTGGAATCTCGGAAATCACGTCTCTAAAGTGACTCAATAACTGCTGCAGCTGACTCTTCGACTCGGGGGACAGCTGGGTGTTAACGTCTAAGTCACACGACTGGGCTTCGGTAGCGCTGGCCACGGTGGGCAAGGGGTACCTATTCCTTGTCCTGTTCAATGCAAGCCACTTGCACCAGATTTAGCGGGTTCAGGGGGTAATCTGCTTTCATGGCTGACTTCTCGTCGATGGCCACGATATTATTGATGCACACTCGGCGGTGGTACCTCTTAAGCATGTTTATATGATATAGCTTGTCCCCAGAGCGGAGTTAGAATGATGTAGTCATCTGGGCCGCGAATTTCGATGATGGGCAAGGGGCCCTTCTATTGACTTAGGAGTTTATTATGTTCGGTGGGAAGTAATAATAAAACTTCCTTGCCGGGTTTAAATCTGCGATCCTTAGAATTTTTATAACAAAATGTTTTTATCATAAAAGTTCTAAGAGGTAGGCGTAGGAATATTGGATTTTCCAGGCCAATTCTTAGTTATAAAACAACTCTTTTATAATGCTCAGCGGGCCTCGGACGTTCCTACCATACAACAATTCAAAAGGCACAAATCCTAATGTGCGATGCGGGATGCCCGGTAAGTGAACAAAGCTACCGGCAAATATCTATCCCACTCCCAGGGGTTTTCTGCGCACACCTTCTTCAGGATGGATTTCAGTAAAGAGTTGAATCTTTCACACATTCCATTTGCGGCGGGGTGATAGGGGGTGATAAAAAGGGATTTACCATTAGGAGCTTGCCGACGTACTCAACATTAATTCCGAAGTAAATTGACGACCTCGATCATTAGGTACTCCGACTCGGGAGAAGATAGAAATGAGCGCTTCGGTGCACGTGATACTGTCTATCTTCTTTAAAGGGACTGCTTCAGGGAAACGGGTGGCAAAATCGACGAGGGTAAGCACGAAGGTGTGTCCTTCACTGGAAAGGGGGTGAATGGGGTAAATCAGCTCGATTGCCACACGCGCGAAGTGTTCTGATATAAGGGGTCCCTTCTGCAGTGGAGCAAGTCTGAGGCGTCCTTTTGCGGCTGTCCTTGGACAGATATCACACGAACAGCAATAATTAAGTATGTCATCTGCCGCACCAGGCCAATAAAAATATTTTAAAATTCTCTGAGCCGTTTTGGTATGGCTGAAATGGCCAGAGAAAAGATTATCGTGAGCCGTCTTAAATATAAGGGAGACCTGCGAACGGGAAATGCATAATTATGCATCCCACGTTATAATCCATGAGATTCGGAACTATCGCTTTCCGAGCAAGCGCGGTACATGAGGTCGTTCTTAACGATGTAAGAAACGACTAAAATTCAGCAGGTGGAGTCCTAAATCTTATTATGAGCTTTGGTCCAAAGGGGGCGGAGTGAATCACAGTCATTTTGCTCTTTAGTGAATTCATTGTTCAGAACAACGCTAAACTAGGAGTCGCGGGAGGTTTCAATGGGAGTGGGTGCCTCTGCTTCCTTTTTCGCTTGGGAACGCATAAGGATGATTTGAACCACCAGGGTGGAAGCGCAGAGTTTCATTGGGGCCCTGTACCACTTCCACCCAGGCGGTATAATACGGCATTCAATAAAGCAATTCACGATGGGGAATCGATTTGCACCCCCAAGGTAGTCATCTACTATTGCAAACTTATCATGGTTCGGAGCGATCGGGAAGAGCAGCTCGTCCGACACCACAATACATGTAGACCCATCAGCCGTTAACTGATCCGGTCTCAAACTTCAAGCTTCCTAGGGAGCTGTCCTCGAAAAAGAACTTCACCTGATAGCCAGTGGCAGGAGGAGCAGGCGGACAGGGAGGCGGTTTAACTTACAACGGTGGTGGCGCAGGGAAGGCACAAATTTGGTGCACTTGATTGAAAATACTAGGATGGAATTAGGAGTTCTGATGGCAGGTGTCCTCAAATGTCCTTTAATACCACAGGAGAAGCACACCGTGGGCCTCCTAGGAAAGTACGAAAAAGGAAAATTTGACAAGAATAACTTGACTGAGGAAGGCTTGACTCAGGGTTCTGAAGAAGAAAGACTTCTTGGCTTGGAGGGGCCAGTTATTTTAACAAACTTACTAGGATCATGGGGTGTAAATTTTGTTTTCCACTTTTACCTTTGGGGCAAGATGGATCAGACTTTCTTCCTTCCTTAGGGTAGCAATTGTGGCTCGCGGCAAATACATCGGCTTTTTCGATGTATTCCTTGAAGGTGCAACTCCTCCGGTTCTTCACAAAAGATCGAATCTCCGAAGAAAGAAAAGCAAAAGATGGTCCTCCAGAATGAAGTCGGCTCACGCTTTATACTCGTTGGGAACTTTCGAAGAATCGAGCCAGAAGTTGAAAAGTCTCTGAAGTGTATACCTAAACTGTCGAAAATTTGGTTGAGCTCTATACGGGCGTGATGAAATTGAACGCGGTAGAAATTCGGGGGGGGGCATGTTATACGTGGCTAACAATTCCGATTTCAGCCTCGAATAATCGATCGTTGCCTCTGGCGGAAGGGATATGAAAATATCTCGGAGCTTAGAACATAACAAGGGTAGGAGTTTAGCGACACCATCCGGTTAAATGTCCCAGTTGTTTAGCTCGAAGATCTTTACAAAATGCGTCAAATAGAACCCGAAATCTTTTCATTCCTTGTAAACGTGGAGCTTCACTGATGTAGTTTGAGGGTCGTCATTCCGCGAGTTGATGGAGAGCGTTTCGATCCTTGAACTATTCATTTCCAGTTCATGTTTTCGGATGCGTTCTCTTTCTTCTCTCTCTCTCTCTCTCTTTCTCGTTTTTCTCTTTCTCTTCTTTCCGCTCTTTCTCGTTCTTTTCTTTCTTTATCTCGTTCTTATTTGCCCCTTCTTTCCGCTCTCTCGGCTCTCTCTATTTCTTATATATAGGAAAGAAGGTGCTTTCCGGATAAACCAAGAGATTCATCTTGTAATTTAAATTGGTCGAATGAAGAGATGATGGTCGCGAATTGGAATAAAACTTTTTTAAATAAAAACCTAACGGGAATTTTCGACAGGAATTAACTCTGTATACACACGGTGCAATTAATAATTTCCGTGTGAATACTTGGAAATAACCGAATTAACGCGAGAGCCTTTAACTTTGTTCACAATACCGAGAACAAAACTAGACTGAGCCTTTTTTGATATGAAAGGGGTAAAATTCAGCAGGTATGGGGGGGGAATGAATGAGATGTACGGTCTGAAAACTTACACACAGTATGTATAAAGGCGGATAGATACAATAAATGAGAAAAAATAGTTTACAAGAATATTTCTGCTTACTTTCTTAATAGCCAAGCCTTCAGCCTCAAAAACTTTAAAAGACCTTAAAAGGGAAATTTAAAGACCCCACACCTGACACTAATTAATATATATATATATATATATATATATATATATATATATATATATATATATATATATATATATATATATATAAAAAAACCTTTCCTCATATTTTTCTTTTGTCATATTTTCTAGTTATCATGTGTAAACTTTTTTTTTTTTTTTCATATTGCATATGTGATTCCCAAGCATTGCCTCCCCCTTTCTTTTGTAACCCGTAAAAAAATATATATATATTTTTTTATTTTTTTTTTTAACCCTGACGGCCCATCTTGTTAATAGGTTTTTTCCAGGTATCTGTTAATCCCACCCCGTTTAATCTTTATATCCCATATTTTCATTAATCAGGTGTATAAATATCTTTCTCTTTTTCACTGTCTTTTAGTCTGCTCAGTAAAGGACCATTAGTCAAAAGGCCTCGCAGTTCTCCGTTGTTTCATTTTCCTCGTGGCTGTAACGTTATTCATAAATTCCTCACGTTCCTTATTTTCGTGATTCAGTTATACATATATATATATATATATATATATATATATATATATATATATATATATATATATATATTTATATTATGTCGTAGAATGATGCCGACATATACGTCACTTCTACCCAATAGGCGGGGTCTCTCAAGGTCAACGAGTAACCTTGATTCTACTCTGGTCACGACAGAGATGGGGGATAGAAGTGATGGAGTGAGACGAGTGCGAAGGATTCAAATTCAAAAGAGTGAGTGCACTTAGCCGATATTAAACTAATAAAGGCTCCGGCTATGAAGCTTATGAAAAATTAGGTACAAGAATAAACTTTAATAATTACACAATAAATAGATTAAATGAAATAATGGCAATTGATACTCTATGTATACAAGTACCAAACTTATCAGAGCTACTCAGAGTGGGCTCTACGGAAGGTGAGAGGGTCGATAGACGATACGAGCCTCTGTACATAAACACACCGGGATGACTGACCGGATTAACCACATATGATTCGTCTTAGCCTGGCTTGTGTTCATCTCTCAAGAGATGAATTGGGGGATTGGATCGTTATCAAGGGGCTTTAACCATGGGGAGTTTAACCTCTATTAGTAACACTAACTGGAGGGAGTATTCATGCCAAACGAATTGTACCGAAACCATAGATGGGCCAATTGACTGGGGCTCAGATCCTTGGGTATAATTCTAGCCTTTAGCCCGTCGAGAAAAGGGAGCGCGATCGAGAATTACGTGTTTCGTTGTAAAAGGCAGGCTATACTGTCGATGCCCAATTGGGATCAATAATATATAAGGACCAGCCAGATCCGTTACTGCCTCCGCCGGGAAGGGGGATCTCTTCCCGAACCAATACAGCGCCTGAGGGATGGAAAGTTCTCCCGCGGGGGTTTCTGGGTAACATCCTGGGAGGAGACAGAAGCACGCGTTTTCACGCAAAGCAGTTTGATATTCTGACTGTTCTTACAGTCCTCGCTCACGTGAACTGACCTCGAGTCTGACCTCGTGGTTTCGACGGACCACATTGCCGCAAGAAGCCTCTATACTCGACAATAATGTTGTGTATGATATGTGTGTATGTAGGCATTTATGGAAAGGGGGCAAGATTTGTGGCTTCCGCCAAGGGGTGAACTATAATAACTGGATGAGAAGCTCGAGCTCATAGGTCCTCCTCGATAGAAAGCCACACTTTGGCGGGAAAAAGTTCGGGATATTTGTTCTTAATACATTATATAGGCCTTTAAATCGAGGGTATTTCTAGTAGCGTTGGCCCTCCGGAACGATGCACTCGTGCTCTTCAAAGTTACATTTCGACCAAACTTCCGTTAATAGCTTATGAAATGGCAGAAAGATTACAAATCAGCCCAATCACAGCAGTACATTAGCTTCATTATTTGGATACGTTTAAGCAAGAGAAAACCTATTTTGGTCATAAGCAATTTAAGAAGATCGAGTGGGCGGAAAAAATGAGTAACAAACCTTTGGCAATTTTGCACAGCATCATATAATACTCTTATGATGAATCATGGTTTGTTCAATTTCCGAGAAAGTGGATGGATATAGACGTAAAGATTAACTCTCATGTATGGGAAGAAATTCAGAATGATGGGAGGTCAGAGATTGTTGAAGGTATGTACAATAGAAACTCGTTAAAATACATTTCATACTTAAAGATGGACTTCTACCAGTGTTTTCAAATGGTCATCTTGAGAAAGCAAGTTGTTTATTCATAGACGATAGGAATCATTTACATTTTACAAAAAGCAGAAACAAATTGGGAAGAGCAGAGGAGTAAAACGACTTCATTAGTCGGCTCAGTTTACAGAAATGAATCCAATTGAACATGGGTGGGGAATCATGTATAATATTCTAAGGAAAATATAAAAAAGGAAACATGGTCAGAATAGCTGAATATCATGCAGTAACATGCTCGTAATTAAAAGCTGTAATCGCAGAACTTATTAAATCTATGCCTGATCAATTATGTTTTCAGGAACCTGACCAACTATGGAAAGACCTTCTTTCTCTCTTTCTCTCTCTCTCTCTCTCTCTCTCTCTCTCTCTCTCTCTCTCTCTCTCTCTGTCCATCATCAAGCCCCAATGGTTGGGTTTAAAGCGAAACTAATCCGCTGAATTGTCGACTGATTTTAGCAATAAAATTCAAAGGAGCATTATTGATATGATATCACAGTGCCAGAAATACAGGGGATTCAGAAATCTATTTTTCTTTCTTTTTTGAATATTCAGATCCCCAATCTAAAATAGCTTCAGTAAATCATATAATTTTTTGTCCGATGTTTGAAAAGAGGTTGAAAGGTTAGCTAACGAAGTTGTAGGAAGAATGCAGAGTAGTGCAAATGATAACCATTGTTATAAAAGAAGTTGATAATGATGATAAGGCTCGGATGAAAAATCTGAGATCTCGAAATTAAGATATCAAATTACATGTAGTGTAATAGAAACGGAAGGTTAGGAAAAATAATGAGGCTTGCTCTAAGGAAGAAAATATTCAGGAGAAGAATATTTCTAATTCTGAGTTATAGGATAAAAATGAGAAAAAGTATATATTTGGACACCTGATAAATTTATACATCTTGATTTACAAACTTATATTCTCAAAGAAACCCTGCTAACAGTTAAATTATTGAGAGAAAATTGCTAGTTGACTCAAATTCACCTGTTCCATTATATTGTATCTGCTTCAAATTTTGTTGTACAAGTTTAGATCATGTATGAGAGACCAGCTTTACTGAGAATGAAAGTAAAACGAGTACAAGAAATAAGAAAAACATTTTGATTATGAAGATTTTCCAATAACTAGAGCTTAAGACAATTTCAATTTGAGGACTTAAAGGTGATTGTTATTTGGGCAATAGACGACCTCGAAGAGGCTTTGAACAAATGTTAAAATTTCAAAACAGTTATCAGTTTTTATACCAAGTCATATTAAGTAAACTCTTAAAAACAGATGAGCTACCCAAAAAAGCACCAAGCTCTTTTTAATATTTGAAGCAGACATTGCAGGGAATTAACTCAAAACAGATATTAAAAACTTTAGCAATGAATCATTAACTGCACTTTCTCTGCTCTCCAATCCATATACAAGGACTAATTGCAAGAAAGCAAAGAAAAATGACTGAAAGTCACGCGATCGTCTTAACGGCTGACGGCGAAGGTCTTTCAGAGGAAAAAGGAGCTTAACCATATATACCTTCCAGTTTTAGTAATCTTTTGCAAAGATATCCTGACATTATCAGCAGCCAGAATGGTACCGGAGAAGCGTAATCAGGTGCCATAGACTGAGTGGGCATATGAGATCGAATCAACTGCCTTAGTTTTTGACTGTATACAAGAGGTACCCAGAGAAATTTATTGAGCCAATGATCTGGTTATGAACCAACTATCAGATATCGTTCAATAAAGACGTTGAGCGACTCGACGGGGTAGTTTCCTTTTGAATTGTATAGGGATGTGAAGAAGTGTTAAACTGCTTTGCTTCTTGTAAAGACAGAAAATGGGAGGGCAAAAGTTGCTTCCATTGACCCACGATAGGGGATCTGCGATATCGAAATATAATGTAGAGAATTGTCCGCCTGACAGTGGTAATTGTTTCAATTGTGACTTTGTAATTTTGTTTGTGCGTGTGTTTGGGTAGGATATGCAATTACAAAAATATTATTCATATGGTGGAGCACGGTAAAATTTTTCCGCCCGAGTTACGCCATGGCTTTTGTTTGACCTTTTGATATCATCTATATTGAGTGATATCATTCAGATTATGGGGATTTAGGGGAGGATGTTTTGAGTTGACAGAACTAAATAAAGATATAATGGATTTGGGGATTTTATGAGGATAACATCAAAGCTTTGAATTAATCGGCCTCTGCACGCCTTTAAATATACTGATTGCCTTGCAGGAGAACGTAGTTATTCATTTTGTATCAAGGTATACAGTTTTGGACAAAAAACTAAGAGCCCATTATCTTCTCGCTTTTATCCAATATCATAGCCATGCCGTCTAAGGTGGAATCTGTGTAGATTATATCGGGCCCTTCAGCTAATAGGGTGAAAATTACTGCAAGCAATTACAGGCAAGATAGAGGGAAGAAAGTGACACAAAGTGTCTCCACATAAGGATAGAAGTAATAATAGGAAAATATTTGCGCATGCTTTTTCATGGATTCTTTCTTTCCATATAAATAAATTGCTAATATGAAATGCTAGTAAGATTCTAATAATATTTGCTCAGAATTATTCAAAGATTCATTTTCTCCATATAAATAATACTGTCAACAAAGTTTTGGTTGCATTGATATTAAACATTTGCTATTACCTAATTTCTTGCACTGATTTCAGATCTGAAGTTAGTTTTTTCCATCAGTACTCTACTTTTTTGCAATTAAGGTATCTGAAAATCTAAAAATTTCGTTATCATCACATTGACGTCTTAGTCTATCAGGAAAAATGTGTGATGAAATATGTTATAAAACTCTTAAATATAGCTGGGTAATAAAAAAGAAAAAGCAAGATAGTATAAATCTATTCAAGATCACGATTTGAAACACTTTCCAAAATAAACAATGGTTATAGTTTATATAAAACTGATTGGTAGATAAGACATTTGTTACTATGAGGAGGAAAAGTTCAATTGCATTCTACTTAGGCATCAATTTCCGCTTGTAGCTCTTGCATTTGTGTACTCTCTCGGGGCATTCTCGTTTAATGCTCCAGCAGTAATCTGCCATCATATGTTTTTCCCATCTTCCTTGGTAACGCTCTTCCATGGTCTTGAGGTCTTGATGGAATCGCTCGCCTTGTTCGTCATTTACTGCTCCTAGGTTCCCAGGGAATCTATCAAGATGACTGTAGAGGTAATGGAGTCTGACACTCATGTTACATCCAAGATCGCGAAAGCTGACAACATACTAGCTACGAAAGTTTCATAGTTGTCAGCCTTTTTATTACCGAGAAATTTTGCCATCACCATGTCAAATGAAAGCTATTCAGTCATTTCCTTGTCATTCATCTTTCTGGCAAATTCTTGATCAAGTACAAGTGCACGAGTCGGTTGACCATCAAAAACACCTGCCTTCATCTTCTTGAAAAACAAACCAGGGAGGACAGAAAATATGTGTTGGAAGCATTCACCGTCAGTATTCAACGCCTTGACAAGCTGCTTCATCAAACCCATTTTGATATGGAGCGAAGGAAAAATGATCTTTTCTCGACTGACAATTGGATCGTTGACAATATTTGGCATACCTGCTTCCAATTATTCTCGTAGTATTTTAGTAGGTCATCGCAGTTTTAATGTTATTTTGTTCCAATTGGAACAACTGCATAGACGTTGCCATTAGGAAGTAGAACACACTTCAAACTGCGCTTAGAACTACCTAGAAATAATCGCCAGTCATTTGGATTGTATACTGACATCTCTAATTCCTGAAGAAGACCTGAGATATTATGACAATAAACAAACTAATTCTCATCTGTAAAAAAATGGTACAAAAACTTGCTCCCGATTTCGGAAGTATGAAACTTTAGTTGTATGGCTCAGCAGATTCGTTTTTTGAACCAGGAAGCTAACACTTTAGCTGCATTTTTGGAGAAACCCAGATCATGCACAAGGTCATTCAGATCTGGCTGGCTAAACTGTTGAGGAATTAATGTCTCTGGGGTCTCATAAGAAGGATCACCGGATTCTGAAAGTATTTCTTGACTTTAATTAGCAGTCTCTTGCTCTTGGTCACTACCCGAATATTTAGATGGAGGAAATCCTTTAGAAACTGGGATTGGGAGCTCATCATAGTGCAGAGTAGGTTGGATTGCTGAGGGGATACTAAGATATGAGATTTTGTGTGTTTTTCTTGGCCAGACAAAAACAGCAGTCAGTTGTGTGGTCCGTCGGTTCTCGCCAGGTCATAGGGTATCCAAAAGGTAAACCCTTACGTTTCCCTTTTGTCCACTCACGCAGCATTTTCTCGCAGTTACGACACACAGTATATGGGGCCCATTTCTTGTCTTGGTCGCCAAGATTAAGTCAAAAGTACGCTTTATATGCACGCCTCACACATGATGCTATATTACGCCTGTGAATAATAAGCGTGAAGCATCCACAAATATGACAGAAAGCGTCCGGCTTGTTCACACATTGACGTCTCCTTGTAGCGATAATCAGATCTGAAAGAAAAATAAAACAATTTTAATATCTCTATTGATAACATAAACGTGTGGGTAATTAATTTGACGACAAATGGCTAAAATGAAAAACTTAAAATTGCATTAAGACTAGAGTATATAGATCTGAACCGTTTGCAGATTTAAATTTTACAGGTCAAAAACAGTAAGAATAAGTAAAGAAATCTTATGCAACTGAGATTTCTAAAATATTTGTTGACCAGTGTAATTGGCTCTTGATTGCTTTTGGATTTCGCCACAAACAGTAACAATATACCTATCGAAGCTTTTAACTCACCCGCCAGCTGACTTAGATAAGTATTTAGGTGCACGCAAGGGTTCCGGGCATTGGAAATAAAGATGGAGCTGTCTGTATGGCAAAAAAACCTAAGTAATTAAAGCTGTATCCTTCCATATGCACTGGTGATTTGAGGTATTAGGATGTTTGTTACAGAAGAATCTATAGCGTGGGAGAAGTTCAGATGAGCGGCTTAAATGTTTTGCTTAAATGAGTCTCTTGGGGGACTCAGGGTAGCTGAGTGGTTTAAGGCTCTCGCTAACGGCTGGCCAGCGACGCGAGAAGCGCGTTCGAAACTCGTTTTTCTACTTTTCTTTTTTATTATTCTTTACCCCCTTTTCCTACACAAAGCAATCTACTACTCTACATTCTCGAATTCACTCTAGTTTACTTTGCTCCGAGGATATTTCCACAGGTATCCAAGATATCAGCTTGATCATATAATCTCTGATTAGCCAAGTGACATCAGAATCCGCATAACGGATATTATAACTACTTGCTGCGGATTGTTATTAAAGTCACCCCTGGTATCCTGATTGAGCATACATAATGTCCTCTCTAATTACGTTAAGATTATTTATGTATTTTTAATAGCGCTTTTACTCATGTTTTGACATCAATTCAAGAGTTGTTTCTTATTTTACTTTAGCTGTTCCTATTTCGCTTTTGAGAAAGCGACGGTAATTAAAATATCGGGGCCCTATACTCTACAGTTTTGATGTCTTTAGAACTTTTATACAACCACGTACGCTTCTCATGCACTTTATAATCTCATTATTTATCTAAAGCACCTGATTTAACCATTAGAAGCTAAAGATATAATAGCACTATATTCCTACTTACTGTATAATGAAAAATGAACGCTGAAGTCTACTCTACATTTACTGACCTTTTTGACCGTTTAAGATTCCATCCCAATTTAATTTAAAACTCTTTGGCTCGAAAAAGATTAAAATCTCAAGAATATAAAGTCCCTTACGACTTCAGAGCTCTCGTGAAGACATTTAGGAATATTTCGATTTAATCAAATCATCTTCTGAGCGTTGCTCCCAAGTGTATCGCCCGCATGAATATTTTCTCGAAAAATCTCATCATTATTCAAAATTAAGTCGGAGCTACTCTGTTCAAAAATCGATTCTTCCACGTTTAGATGCATCAAGCTATCTTTATAAATATTATTAATAGAGTTCCTTCATTTTCCGTTGTTTAATTTTAAACAAATTACTTAGGCTATTTAAAAAAGCCACAGTAAGCGTTAATCTTTGTCTAAATATGGTCGAGAGCATTTTAAATAAATAATATCGTTAAATTTATTGTTTCATGGTGGCATTTATCACGAACTCGATAGCAAAAAGCGCTAACATAATATATATGTGTGTGTATATAAATATATATATATATATATATATATATATATATATATATATATATATATATATATATTAAAATTAACCCACAGGAGAATGAAAAGATGAATCAAAGCACTTTTGAAATATATTTGCAAGTTCATTTTCAAAGAATAGCATGAAAATAGAGAAGACAACCTTATATAGGTAGAAAGATAGGTAGGGAACACCCATCACATAGTACAAACCAATGGAAAAAACAGAAAAATAAGACAGAAAAATACCAGGAAAAGGACAATAGGCAACTAATAACAGACATGTGCATGCCTAAAACGATACACACACAACAACGCCATGTATATGAATGGAATATGGTTGGATGAAAGAAAACAACATTTTAAAGGATTATCATTAGAGCGAAAACATTTAGGGCTAAGAGTTTATCCATAGTCACAACAGGGATACGTGGTGGGGGAGGAAATGCGAATGATATTACACTAATAAAGAGTGACAACAGGCTGCATTATGAGGTTATTTCATTTAGTGCACTATGAGGTGGGCGTTCCTTACCTATCTTTGTACCCTATACAAGGTTCTCTTCTCTATTTTCATGCTATTCTTTAAAAATTAACTTGCAATTATAGTTCGAAGGTGCTTGGATTCATCTTTTCATTTTTATGTGGGTTAATTTTCATATTATTGCTTTCCCCACGTGCCACTCTGGGAGTTTTTTCATATATATTTATGAATTTAGGCAGTATATGACCATTATGGCAGGTTTTTTTGAAAGCGAGAGCTAGTTTCGTGTTAATAATTTTCTTTTCAATCTTCTCGATTTGTGTTATGTTTGCCTTTTCTTCATTGTTCAACTCGTGAATATGCATAGCAAATTTCATTAGAGACTGATATTTATTAATTTCAAAATGGTGGAAGGAAATTAATGCACTTCAGCAAATTCTTTTATTATACTGACGCGTCTCGATATAAGTATCATCTTCAGAGTTAAAGTGGAAAATTAATACATGTATTCCAGTGTATATGTTTTAAAAAATGTGTTAACAAACTGACGAACGAATTTAGACATGTACTGGCGAAGTAACAGGCTGAGGAGGTGCAGGTAGGAGTTGGTTGAGTAAATCTAAGTGAGTGGTGGGAGAGAGAGGGTTAAGCTTCTTGATAGAGGTGATTAGAGGTAGCTGTCTTAAATGTACCTAGTCTCTAGATTTCCTCGTCTTGCAGTTGGCAGGATTTCATGGCAATTAGATTGTATATTTAGACTTGGTTGGTTTTCTTCAGTATATATTGCTTCAAGAAGGAGTAATTGGCGTCTGTTAGAAGCATAGTCTATAACTTTGTCTTTGTTTCCATCATTTTTCTGTTAAGGCAAGTTCCATGTATTTCTTGTGTGTGATTTTTAGATGCACCATTGTTGAGGTGGTATGATATTCTTCTTCGGAGTGTGGTTTTGCTCATTCCGATATACGAGTTAGGTGAGAACTCACAGTCTCGTAAGGTACATGTGTAATCATATATGAGATGGGTCATTTGTTTGGGTTGAGGAGGAGGGTTTTTTTTCATGAAAAGGGTTGATGTCCATTGAATTTGATAGTAGATGGTTAGTACGATCTTTTTTCGGCATTCGTGAGTTTTATTGCTCGGTTAATAATGTCTTTGATTTTTATGTCATCCACATGGTGTTCTGTGCTGATATATATATATATATATATATATATATATATATATATATATATATATATATATATATATATATACCTGTGGGCTCTTAATGTTTAATACAACGCGTCAACCTAGCCTTCTAGACCTATCCCTATAAAAAAATGATACGAGCGGCGGCCAATAAGTTTTGCGAATTGGTAGGGCAAAACAGAGGAAGGGGGGTGGCTGTTTGTGGGGCTGTTAGGAAAAGTTATGCCAAGTCAGGGCCTGCAGCCGCACGCTCCTGCAGTTGCTGATCGCGATCATCAGTCACAAATTTTTCAACAATGGACAAGGTTGAGCACCGCGCAGTGATCAAATTTTTGACCAAGGATGGCAAGAATGCAAAAGAGATCGATGAACGCATGGTTGCAGTGTACACCGACACCGCCTTTTCCTATGCAACCATTGCTCGCTGGAATAGAGAGTTCTGCCGTGGTCGTGAGTCCCTTGAAGTTGACCCCCGTCCAGAACGCTTGTCAGACGTAAGCAACGAGGACAATGTGGTCCGTGTGGAGAGGATGATCCTCGAAAATATACGGGTAAAGGTCGAAGAAATCGAGCCAGAACTTGGAATATCATATGGAAGTGTTATCAACATCATCCACGACAATTTGACCATAACCAAGGTCTGTGCCCGTTGAGGACTTAGAAACTTCACGCTCCATCATCGACTTCAACGTCGTCAAAGTTCACAAGGCCAGAGTTGCACAAGCTGCCCTGCGTGAGTGCAGATTCGAGGAGCTTAACCATTCCCCCTACAGTCCAGATCTGTTCCCCAGCGACTACTTTTTATTCCGCCAGCTCAAGACTGCACTGCGTGGACGCTGGTTTGAGGACGTTGAAGATGTCCAGCTCGCCGCCCAGGAGTGCAGTGAACAGCAGTCGGGAGATTTCTGGTTGTTCGAAATTCGAATTCTCAGGGACAAGTGGCGCAAGTGCATTTGAAGTCGAGGGTAATTATATTGAAAAATAATGAAACACTTTTCCTCATATCTCGTTTTCGTATATCCGAATTGCAAAACTTATTGACCGCTCCTCGTAGTCAGGTAAGTTAAATTCTACTATAAGTTTCGTTTTAAATCTATCGATCCATGTTTTTGTAACTTGGATAATATGGAACTCTTGCAACGCAACTTAGACCTCCAATTCATTGATGTTTTCTGTCAAACTTCACGCATTGGTGTAAAATGATGATACAGTTAGTGTTGCATGATTATCCCTTTTTGAGATCAGATTTCTCATGCCTCATGTCTATAAATCCATCAGAGGAAAATTTAAAAGTCTTCCCACTATCACTCAGTCTAACATGTTTAGTTATAGTTCGTTGAGGTGTACCAGTCGTCGAGTTGTTAATATATGAAAGTATTTTTTTAGAAAAAACTTCGCTGTTTTCGGACAAAAAACTCTTAACGCTTCGTTCTTTCTCTTAAACTTTCGACCATCTCTCTGTACAGTGGCTGAAGTTGTTCTGACCTTGTAAATAAAATATTGTTAATTCCAACATCCATAATATATTCTGTTTTTTGCGTATATTCATTCGTCTAATCGTACACTGAATCGACCAGATCCTCATCTTTGCATCCCGGATACCATTATTGCCCCCATTGCGTTGTTTTCCGTCAGCAGACTTCATCAAGTAGATTCTAAATAATAGAGATCCTAAAGGTGTTATTTCTAACTCCTCTTAATCCTCTTCATATCTAGTATTGAGGAATTACTTTTCATTTTAGTAGTAATCTGGTGATCTCGGCTTTACCAATTTTAGTGTAGCTTCCCTTCAAACTAGCACGAGTGCGTCAACCTCAGTTTCACAATATATGTGAGGTAGGCTATCCAGAGGGGCCAAAATATTTTTCTACTCAGTTCTATTTGATTGATCACACTTTCATCAGGATACAGAACTGTTTGCTCAAATCCTTCACGTCTTTAACTCAGTCTATAGCAGAAAGAGGCCACTATAGGCATAATAGCTTCACTTCTGTGGAGGCATCACCTAATTTTCATATAAAAACTGAGAAAGAAAAATCTTTTGCACATCTGAGGTGAGGGGAAAAGATTAATGCACACTATCTGTAACAGATGATAATTTTAATAATCAGAAAATAAAAACGGTTTATTTTTTGAGCAAACAGAACGACTTTTCAGTAATTAACGGGGATTCTTAATGACCGAACTCTATTCCTTCACAGATTGAGGTGTGGTTCAATTATAAGACCTACGCAAACTCGCTAAAATTTAAGCTGATTACTGAAGAATCGAAATAATGTGATTCTTTGATAAGTCTAGTTTTGTTGGTTGAACACTAACAAATACTTTCAATGTAAGTTTGAGAGAGAACAAATGAGAAAAAATATGCAAAAAACAAAATATATGAACTAAAGTAGATAAAACAGATAATAAGCAAATAACAAAATATAGGATACAAAAGATTTCGCCTAGCTTAGTTTAGGTTTAAATATGAGCAAAAGAAAGTATACTAGAGAATAAAGTAAATAAACCGACTATAATTAAAACACTCAACTTGTAGACAACAATTGAATCGCGATGAAACAATTAAACACAAAATGCAAATTTACACAAGAGACTCAAGACAAAATAAAGAGCTACGTATACCTTCAAAATAAGGCTGTATGGCAGAAACATCACTTTCAGAATTCCTCTTAATTACCATGAAGCAATTGTAAAAATATTACTAAACTTAATCTTGCACAAAATAGTTAGGTCAACTTATCAAGGTGTCGTAAAAACACTTCAGTAAAAACAAAATGAAAGTTATATTCTTTGAGTGCTTTTCAATGCACCCACTTTTTCAGTAAGGAGGCAGATAAAAACTATATGATAAAGACTGGAAATAAATGGGCAAAGCTAGGTATTGTAAAGGCCGTATGAGAGACCAAAGACTGGTAAGATTGGTTGTTGTCTTGGTTGTTTTCAGGGTTATAAAATAAAATGGAAATGATGTGACTCAATGAGACAAGATGTTGTACATTAAAGGAACTATTCTAAAGATATATGACTATTCTGTAGATTTCAGCAATTTTGAAAAAATCTTAAATCTTCATTATTTTTTTAAATATATTTTTATAAAACCACACTCTGAAATGTATTAAAAGGACTTATTAATTTCTTTTAATGAATAAGCTTTTTGTTTCCACTTATCTTTGTATTTTTTTCAAATAAAATATAAATAATAACAAATATTTCATACTTTTATATACTGAATAATCTAATTTTAATAAAAAAATTAAATGTGCGGATTACAAAAATCTGAAGTCATTTCAGGAAAAATAAAGGTCATTTTAGTAATCTGAGCAAAAAAATACAATTGTAAACTGCTTCTTCAATTCTGTAGCAAAATCATTGTTGAACAGTGTTATAATTTATTTATGTCATTTCATTATAACCAAAAAGACAAAGTTTATTCTGATATGAAAGATGTGGAAACAGACATCGAAACAATGAATTCATTATGAAAGTTCTTCTCTGTTTGGTTATACGAAGATAGAGCATTTTAAATAATGATGGGAGCTACTTTGCGAAAAGGTGTAATCTTCTGAAATTAATTTAGCATTATTTAAAAAAATTAACTTGTTTACAACCGAATTTTTCCTTGAACCTAATAAATATCGAGGACAGGATATAGTTGTGTTATCCGATTCTAAGGCAATTAGGATTGTCTTTGTTTTATTTACTGGAGGCCGTCTCTGCTCTAAATCATCTAAATCAACAAAGGTTTGAGGGTTTTTTTAGGATTGAAAACACCTCCCAGGCCACTGTGTTGATCTGGTCTTGTGTCAATATGACTAATCCAAGGAGAGATTTAATTGAGCGGTGATGAGTGTGCTTCACTGTTATCTCGATCAATATAGATATTTGGCTTACAATATGTTGACAATCTGTTCCAAATACAATATTTATGTTTCCTTTATGTCAATGTAATGGCACACAATCAAACTAAGCTTATTAATTTGGTAACAACTAAATCATACACAAAAATGGGTATGCTAGATAGGTTAGAAGAGAAATTTTGGTAAGAAAATGGTAGGAAAACCTAGTACAAATGAAGACAAATGGTTTCACGTTTATCTGCAAATGCCGTTAGAGGTAGTCAATTTTGTACAATTTTCGTCCAATCTTTAGTAAAAATAGTCATTTTGCCGTTATAAATTTGTGGCTGCTAAGATAAAATACTCGAACGTCAGTTAGAGCTTAGAGTACATTGTTATCTTAGGAAATAGAGGAAATATATTAGACCCCCGCCCCCAAGTTCCTCTTTGCATACAAGATAAATTTGAAATATTAGAAGGCTGATAGGAAGAATCAAAATACTAAATTATAAATTGCTTTTTGATCCCTGTTGTCCTCCCAGGATTTCTTCAGCAATCTAAAATAAGAGGGTAGGTAGTGTAGGGAGTAGACACATTGGACCGTCTCTGCTCTAAATCATCTAAATCAACAAAGGTTTGAGGGGTTTTTTAGGATTGAAAACACCTCCCAGGCCAATGTGTTGATCTGGTCTTGTGTCAATATGACTAATCTAAGGAGAGATTTAATTGAGCGGTGATGAGTGTGCTTCACTGTTATCTCGATCGATATAGATATTTGGCTTACAATATGTTGACAATCTGTTCCAAATACAATATTTATGTTTCCTTTATGTCAATTTAATGGCACACAATCAAAATAAGCTTATTAATTTGGTAACAACTAAATCATACACAAAAATGGGTATGCTAGATAGGTTAGAAGAGAAATTTTTGTAAGAAAAGGGTAGGAAAACCTAGTACCAATGAAAACAAATGGTTTCGCGTTTATCTACAAATGCCGTTAGAGGTAGTCAATTTTGTACAATTTTTGTCCAATCTTTAGTAAAAATAGTCATTTTGCTGTTATAAATTTGTGGCTGCTAGGATAAAATACTCAAACGTTAGTTAGAGCTTAGAGTACATTGTAATCTTAGGAAATAGAGGAAATATATTAGACCCCCGCCCCCAAGTTCCTCTTTGCATACAAGATAAATTTGAAATATTAGAAGGCTGATAGGAAGAATAAAAATACTGAATTATAAATTGCTTTTTGATCCCTGTTGTCTTCCCAGGCTTTCTTCAGCAATCTAAAATAAGAGGGTAGGTAGTGTAGGGAGTAGACACATTGGACCACATTTCAGTAAACGACTGATTTCTCTGTTGTCTCAGTCGATGATTTTAGGTTTTGAGGCAGTTGATTTCTTCTCCGGTAACCACATCTCCATGGGCATAACTAATATTCCTAGAGGGTCTGACCGATTTCCATGTCCCCGCTTCTTTGGTGGACAGAGGAGTGTATGGGCACTACATACGATATAGACAGCTCTCAAATGATTTCACCGTTAGTTAGTTTCATCGAGGTAGATCTAGGTTCCAGTATCTAACGAAGCACGACCGTTGCTCTTCTTGGTGGGAATAAGTATGTTCCCTTAACGTGAAAAGTTCCTCTTCTAGAGGTTTGAAGGCAAGCCCAAAAGATTCAGAGTAATGTTGCTTAGGACTTTCTTTCTGTTCCCCAAGAGAACGGGACCGCGATCTCGGTCCTTGCATCCGTGGCGCAATTCTTCGCGACTGCTTTTTTGACATTCTCTATCCGTGATGTCGTTCCTCCAGCATACCATGTACGGCGTGATGAGGCTGAAGATTGGTGACTGTCGACGGAGAACTCTTCAACCAGAGATATATGCTGAGGGAGTTGCGTTTTGCTTTTGCTTAATGAGTAGACACAGCCCCTAGTCTGGAAGATTTCGCGTATGCCATGCTTAGACACCTATGTAGGTTAGCAAGGCATGAAATATTTGGTATAGTATTTCAAATGAATCTGGACAGATTAGCGAAAAGCGACTGTGCTCGTTTTTCAGAAACTGGGTAGATATCACTAAACTCGTGGGAGTTTCCGCTCATTCACTCTAAATCTTCAAATTGATGGAGAAATTGGTAAATGTTAGAATAGCCTTTTTTTTTCTCGGCAGTGGAGGCAATCTGTCTTATCCACAGTGCTGTTTTTGAAAGTTCCACTCCACGTCGGATGCTCTGTTCCGGATGAAAAAGCTATCTAGAGAGCTTCATTCGTAAATCGTACTACATCACTATGTTATTTCGATCTGTATGGCAATACGGTATCATTGAGACTCTCCACACTATTGGAGCGAGGGTAAGTATCCCAATTTCTATTTCTGAATCCCTGAATTATTGCGTGACTTTCGATTCCGCATACGGAAGGAGAGAGTCCTATCTGGCCCAAGAGTGTAGAAAGATGGCGTCCGGCATGTAAATGTCTTCAGTATCCTACCCTTCGATTGAGCATCGTCCGGATCACTTTGCTGTTGCCGAAAGATTTTATGCTACGCTATAAGTAGATGATCTTTCGATGCCTTTTGTTGCGGCCCAGATGCCAATTCTGGAGCTACGATCTCAAAGACACTATACCCCATCTCTCACAATGCCGAATCGCAACAGTTTCGGTTTTCTATTGCCCAAGACTAAGGTAGTGTACTTGTGGCGAAAAAGAGGGCTCTTTTCCGATCAGGAATGGTTTCGAGAAGTGATTCGCCAAGAAGTGGTAGATTTTGACAACTTTCTAGGGATTTTTTTCGACCTGTGCCTCTCCTAGGAGGCCCTTACCTGCAGCATTAGATTTAGACAATTTTCCGGGGATTTTTTCGACCTCTGCCTCTCCTAGGAGGCCCTTACCTGCAGCATTAAGGTTTCTTTTATAGAGACCATGGACAATATTGTGCTAATAGGGCTAGCGCTTTGTTGTTCTCTCAATCCTTTGTTTGCTCAAAGTCAAAAACAAATGCTAGTTCTACGCACCTTCACTCGAGCGTCAATTGATGAGGGTAGAACCTATTTCTCAATGCCAGGAATAATCCAACAGCTCGGCGCCATTTACAGAGCTAACAGTTCTTGATGACTCCAATACTGATCTCGACAGTTACTGTCTAGGTGAGAAACACCAGACAGACCTTAAGCCCTTTGAATGTAAGGCTACAAATCTCCTTTGAGAACTGCTTGGTTTAGCTCTCGGGACAGTGAGCTCTCTGGTTTCGCACAAGCCGCCACTTTGGATGGCACCACCCTTGAATTCTCTTCGCCACGCCTTTGTTCGCAAAGCTTTTACTGTACCGAGAGTATTGCGTTTGATCTCTATGGAACACACTTAGTATCACGATGGATCCGCTCCAATGGAGAAGGATGGGTTCCAAGTGAGTAGATGGGGTGTCGTTCTCCATTCTGTATTCCCTCATTAGAAGTCATCTGAGCTCTACCAGGCGATGTACGGGAGATAGTGCATCTTGCCACATTTAAACACTGGATTGTGCTTAATAACGACTCACAAAGCGCCCTTGGTGCTTCTCATGGCATTGGAGTATCCGCACTCTATGGTTCAAATTATCACTGGCGCCTCAGCAATGCAAGGTTGGGCAGAGGTTGAACATCTTCTGCTGGATTCCTGGTAATGTGGAGATTAAAAACGCCAAAATGCTCGCGGGAACCTGGCGTCCAGACCAGTGTTTTGCTCTTCCTCACACTGACTGTTGGCATAGGAAGGAATTAGAGGTGAGTTCTCCGGGCAGCACGAAAAAGAGATTAAAGCCGCCCGATGGGAACTAAAAGTAGTGCGTCATTGCGCTTCACTCTTAAAGTAAACTTACCTTAATATTCATAGGACAATTAAGGTCGCTATGCCGTTTTTGAATTGGGCACAGTCGTAGGATGCAACGATATTTAATGAAGCGCTCGCCTGCACTTTGGTGCGACTACTGTGTTGATTCCCAGACTGTTTGGTACATTCTTGTTGGAGCTTCTAGTCAGGGTGATCTTCGGGCATGTTACCTGTCAGGGTACTGGGAGTAGTTAGGTTGCTAACGATTGCCGCTTGTAATCGGGAGAAGTTCGTTGTGGAGGGAGCATCCTTCCAAAGCCAGAGCAGTCTTTTTTTCTCTTGGCATTCTTTTCGATTGTGTGGTTTGGTTTGATTTGTTTTTTTGTTTGTTGATTGTATGTTTCTTTAATATACTGTAAGACTTAAATACTTTTTGTTTTTGGCTACTTTTGCCCGCGGACTCAGTGGGCTTCTATATTTAGTGGAGGTATATTAGTGGCCCTTCAATATTTAATTGGCATCCATTGTGTATTGGACTTCATATATTAACTGAAGCTCAAATATTTAGTGACATGGCTATATTTAGTGAACTTCCTATATTAAGAAGAATTCATATATTTAATGAACATCCTATATTTAGTAGATATACAATATTTAGTGGATCCCCTATATTTAGTGAACATCCTATATATAGTAAGCTTCATATATTTTGTGAACCTCCTAAATTTCGTGACCCTCTTATATTTAGTTGAGCTCTTATACGGGGTCTTTTTTTTACATGTCAAATATTTAAAGGTTAATAACATAAAGAATAATTTGGTGATCATAATCAAACTTTCCGAAATTGTTGGTAATAGTTATGGTAGAAGTTATGCCAGTTTTAGTGAAGCATTGATATTTAACAAATTCTTGCTGAACTTCCTGATATTTATCGACTATTGAAACCAATTTTATTTTAACTAATTTTATTTGCTTAAAATTGACAAAAACTAAGACTAATAATGAGTTTGAATAAATAACATAATAACTTAATTTCTTTGAAGATTCTTCTCATAACATTCACTTACTCGTTAATTTCTTCAGCGATATTATTTTTTATTTGTTGGATACTTCTAGGATTATTACGATAAACACCATCTTTTAAATATTTTCAGGAAAAAATCAAAGTTTAGATCGGGGGATCGTGAAGGCCACTTAGATTCACAGTTTCGAGAAATGATATTTTCTCTGAAGTTTCGTCTTAACAACTGCATTGTTTCATTCGATGTATGTGATGTTGCATCATCTTGCTGAAAAAAAGCAGTTTTATATTTCGAAACCTTTGAAAGTTCGGTAAAAGATATTCTTCAAGCATGTATCGGTATCTTTCGCCATTCACAGTGACTGAATTTCCATTTTCATTCTCATAAAAATACGGCCTAATGATCTTCTGAGGAGTTATCACACACCACACAGTTGTTTTTGCAGGATGCAACTCTCTCTGGTGTATAGCTTCTTGGTTGTGATCCGACCATATTCTGTTGTTCTGCCTATTATTGTATCGGCTGAAATGAAAGTGCGCTTCGTCAGACATTAGCACGGGTGGTACATCAACTTTCCCAAATTATCATCTAAATTCTTCTGCATTCGATTTTCTTTTCGCGAAATCGTTGTCTTCTAATTTTGCATCTGAAGAATGTTTCAACATTTTTTTTCCTTCCAATCATTTCCAGGAGTTTCCATGTTTTCAGTTTGAAAAATCTATTAATAATGATTTTGGCTAGAAAATTTTCTCCTTTTATAGTCTACGAAGCCTAAGGATGCTAGTAAATTTGTAACTTGAAATTTTTTGCCAAAACTTTGCTAAGAATCGAGCATTCCAAAAATAACTTTTTTAAACAAAACTTTTTGTTTTGTGTTTCTAGAAAAAAAATGACCGATTTACTCAAATTGGCATAACTTCTAAAATAATGAATGAATGAATTATTTATTTTAATACAAAGAATGTACAAAGATTAGCAACAAATTCTGAAAGTTTCCCTGTGATCCCTAAATTATTCTTGATTTTATTAAACTTCAAATGTAGGACATGTAAAAAAAAGACCCGGTATTTAGTGAACCTTTTATATTTAGTGGAGCTCCTTCACTAAGTGTTTCGTCTATATGTCATGAACCTACTATCTTTAGTAAACCTAATAAAATTCGTGGGACTTCCATTTTAAGTCGACTTCCCATATTTATTAGGCATCCTAATTTGATCGACTTCCTTTATTTAGTGGACTACCAATATTTAATGGACATTCTATATTTTGTGGACTTCGTATATTTCGTGGAAAGCCTATATTTAGTGGGCTTCATATATTTAGCGACCCTCCTATATTTATTGGGCATCTTATATATTGTAGGAATCCTATAGGATGTCCTTCTATATATAATCGACTGCCTATATAATATCTCAATGAAAAGGAAGACGACCAAAAGCTCGGATGATTATGAATCCATAAGCAACCATCCAACACATTTGACTCTTCGCAAAACCTAACCCATTTAAGACGATAAAGTCTCTAACGACCTATCAAATAAATTCACTATAATATTTTTTTATCTTGAGAATCATCTTTTCAGTAAACGATATCTTATACAAAAAGTTTCTTGAAATTTCTCTTTAGAAAAATGGATGGTAGCTCAGTCGTATGGAGGGCGCTCCTGAAGAGTGCTGAGGAGCTCCAGGATACTTTTCTAGCATATTAAGGAATTCTTACTCCTCCCCCCCAAAAAAAAAATGACACATATGAAAAAGACGTTGTGAAAAGACTCTTAAACATGATTCGCGAAACCGGAATCACTAACAGAAAACCAGAAAGAGGTAGACCTAAAACAGTTTCAGAATCTGGAAATGTGAATTACATAAATGATAACATCTGCTCTCAAGAAGATAAACCAGGAAGTCATTTATCGCAAAGAACAATTGCTAGAAACTTAAATATTGGAAAGAGTTCTGTACAACGAATAATTAAGAAACAAAAGCTGATGTTAAAATTATTGTCTTCACGAATGAAAAAGATTTCACTTTAAAAATTCCACGAAAACGGCAAAATGATGTCTACGGGCGTGATAATAAGTGTGACTCCGATAAACAGATTGTATTATGAAACTTCAGGATTTTACAAAGAGGCTAAGGTATCTGTAGGGGTCTCTTGGAATGGCGAAACAGCTGTTCATTATATTGATACTAAAAAGAAATAAGTGAATTCTGCTAATTACATTGGACTCCTGGAAACAAAGTTGTTGCCTGATTGTCGTCGCATATATCGAGAAAATGAGTTTACTTTTCAACAAGATGGAGCACCTTCGAATACAAGCCACGTCACACAGTCAAACGTTTCAATTGGCAATACGCCAAGATTAACAACGAAAAATGAGTGGCCACCGCAAAGTCCAGATTGTAACCCCATGGATTACTCAATTTAGGAGTTAACGAGGTCGAAGAGAAAAATTCACTGAACCAGAATTAAAAATACAAATACGTGAATCTTGGCATGAAATTGGCATTAATTAAGTAAGAAAAGGTTGGTTGTGTGGACAAAAAGACCAAGCTTAGTGATTGGTTGTTCGGTTGGATAGGTAATGTATTGAAGTGTTGGTTGGTTATATAGTGAATAGTTTAATTGAGGAGGAGCAATTATTTAGGTTTGGATTTATTTTATTGATATAGATTGACTCTAAGATTTTCAAATCAAGAGAAATTAAGGCTGAAGATAAGATGGTAAATATATCAGAATTAAGAGGATGATGGTGATACTCTTGAGTGTTGCCTGATGGAAGAGGCTTCATGTTTAGAAATGTAGATACTAGTCTTATGAGACAAACTTAAGTGCTTTGCAATCCTGCATTTGGGTTGTAAGCTAGTTTGGCCTACATAACGACTGTGGTAGGTCGTACATGTATAATTGTAAACGATACAGAATCGCAAGCCCAAAGGAATTCAACAATACAGGGTTGGAATTTATACAAATGAATTGGCATTGAGGGAAATGATTGTTGAGGGTAGAGAAGAGGATTTTGTTAAACTTGGAGGACATTTTAAGGCTATGATTCATCTTCATAATTGGTTTCCTTGTTTTATTTCTCCCTCTCCATATTTTATGTAAGCTTTGTTCTCTTTCCTTATTGTGGCTTTGTTATAACATACTATTTGGATTTAGCTATGCTGTTGTACTCATTCATTATAAGGTTATAAGGCTACTTGGACTTTTAATTTATTTCCATTCTGTACGATGAGCGCACACTGTTTTGCTATATTGTGTCATCAGACTTTGAGTAATAAGTCAATGAAGGGCCTCCGGCTGTAAGCACACTTGAGGATAGAGCATTTTTATAATGCCAATTTAAATTTAGAATATTTTAAATCACAAGAGAAAAGTTTAAAAATCGCTGCACAAATTGCGACCGACAATCGTACCCTTGAAGCCAGATACAAAATATCTGTCCTCAGAGCAAAGTACAAAAAGAATAACACATTTGGAGAGGAAATGATTAAACCAGCTATTTCAATATTTTTTAAAAACTGCTACAAAAGAATAATAAACATATCAGAGCTATGCAACTCAGTAATAACCATGTCTGTAAAAGAATAGATGATATTGGCCAAACTGTTAAGAAACTGCTAATTGAGAAGAGGCTCAAATGAGAGAAATTTGTCAAACAAAATATGTAGAGAAATGTTCCTTTCGGGACAGTGACGCTTTGTTAGTGGCATATGAGAGGTATATTGACTAGGAGGAGTTTCAAAAAGAGATGTTATTATGTGAATCATTCAAAATTAGCATTACTGCAGTTGATATCTAGGGTAAACTCAAAAATTATTTGGATTCAAGCAAAATACAAAAAAAAACATACTATAATGTGCTATAAAGGGCTCAAAAACGGGATGCTTAAAATATTTGCTAAGTAGAAATCCAACTATTTGAATTTGCCATGCAACATCTACCGAGATTTTTTTTTATCAAGGTGCAGAGCATCTTAGATTATTGCTTAATACAGAAGTATGATTGCTTCAAAGGCAAACTCATTCAAGCGGTTCATGAAAAACTTTTATCAACTTAGCGACTTTTTGAGTGCCAAATTTAAAATGAAGTTAATTGATTTCACAACTCCTTCGTTCACATTTGTTTTCGGTTTTTGGTTTATGTTAAAACTTAAATTCTTCATATTATTTTGCAAAATTACACTGGATAGTAGGTATCAATTAATTTTATATAGTTATTTGTGTTTATAATTTCATCTCAATAATTGTCAATTTTATTGATTTACCTTGCCTTTCCCCGTTTTTTTAACCATTATATAATGTATGTTTATTCTAACTGTTCAAATATTATCGTCAATATTTCTTCCCGTTCTCATTAGTCGATACAGTCGCTGAAGATGGTCCTAGCGGTCTCAAACGTCCGGCCAATAAATGATTAATGTAATCGCCTGGGTCTTATATATATATATATATATATATATATATATATATATATATATATATATATATATATATATATATGGACGGTAGATAAAATGTCTCCGCGCATACGTATTGTGAATCGTCTATTCTTCAATCTCCCCTCATAGAACACTCAGCTTTGCATCGAATGGGAAGAAAGCAATAAAAGGCTCAATCCTGGAGCTCCAATGTGGATCGAGTTCCATATCCTCATAATGGTGTTTGGGGTGGTCTCTAGCAAGGGCTAAGTTATGCCCTCATTTATTTTTCCGGAGGGCTTAAGACTCTTTACGGGTGAATACATCAAGTGCTTAGAGGAGTTTCTTTTGCCTTGGATCCAGGAGGCGTCCCCTGGAAGTCCCTACTACTTTGCAGCAGGACCCAGAACCCTGCCACACAAGCAGGAGGACTCAGATCTGACTGACAGTGAAATTTCATTCATCGCTTCACTCGAACATCTAACCCCCCAACTCCCCAGACAAGCAAGTCCACGTGCACCCTTAAAGTCCTGCTAATGTCCAGCTACGGTTCTCAGCCAATTGCACACGGTGACCGTTGAAAAGGCTAACAGGAGGGTTCCAACGGAGCCTAGAGGACATGATGGAGGCAAAGGGTGATTACATTGAATAAAATGAATTTTACCTTCCCTCGGGGCTTTAAATTGTAACTTTTAAGCTAGGCGACAAATTACCCACAGAAGCCTATTATTTGTAAATAGTGTCGGTTAGAGTGTTTCACCGGCTGTTGACTCAACTTAGATGATGTTATGTCTGAAAGAATGCGAATTTTTATTCTTTGAGATATATTCGTGAAACTTAGGTTAGTTGACGATGATGAAATGTTCTGTCGCTTTAACTTGATGAACCCGACTGTTGTCACAATGACAGCTTTCAGCTGATCTCTGAACTGGCCTTCCTCAATATCTCCAGTTTTAGTCCTTTGCTGGCTCTGTTAATACTGGTTAAAGCTCATTCTTTTTGCTGCAAGTGAATGTGGTGGTCTCTTGTCTCGCAGCGCCCTACACAAAGAAGTCGATGTGGTTGCAGTGTCGCAAGTCGAGAAGCGGAATGTCAGTGGCTGCGTGATCGAAGAAATTCTCTGACAGCCTGCCCTATGTCTTTCGGCTGGTGTAACAAGGTGCAGTCTGGCTGCCAAACGTAAGGCCTCTATTTAGCTACCCGATCGTTTCAGGGCTTTCCCACATCGCTCTGAATGCGGATGTATCGGCCAGTGTTTAGGCTGAGGCCCTCAGGGAAGAGAGGAGGTGGCATGACGTCACCTTTGCTGCTGACGACAGCGAAGATCATGATTGTCACAGGAAATTTCATATGCATAACTCCTAGCAGGTCCATAGGTATGACGGCGAGTGTCTTGTTATTCTGGAAGTTGTTCTTTTTTTGTCTGGGCAGAAATCTTTTTCTTCGCAAAAGAAGCACGGAATGACTGACTACCTCTCAAGGAAGTTTCAATTTATTTATTAGCTTTTCGTGTGATAGACTCGCTTTTCCTGCATCACCATAGGCAGAAATTGTCTCTTCCTCATTTTGTATAAAAGGGATAAAATTTCCTTATGCACAACCAACCTGATCCTAGATGGATCCGTCAAGGAAATGAGGTCATTATAGCAATAAGTACTCACTTTCCAACTGCATCGGGCAATTCTTGAGGAAGCACCTCATTCACGCCAAGCAACTGACTCTACCCGATCCGTAGTAACGTGGCTATTCAACCTTATAAAAACCACATATCATCACTGTGTGCATTACCAGTCAATGAAGTGTTTAAAATTATTTTAAGAAAGATCGTATTTTTACTTTTTAAATTTCTAACTTAAATGCAAGCTTAACGTCAATATGAGGTTGTCTACCCATAGATAGAAAGTGAATAGAACCACCTTTCGCACCACTCCAGATCTAAGAGCTTTAAGAAAAAAATAAGCTTGGAAATGGGTCTGAGATAGAAATAGCATTTCATCATACAAAATAGTCCAATTAATGCAATTACTATCAAAAAGCAATAATCATAAATATGTTACTTTCTTGTTATTAAAAGTATTTGCAGGGATCTAACGACTTAGAAAGCTTTCACGCAAATGCAATCCCGGAAAGTACATTATAGCCACCATAATTTAGGGCACAGTTTATTATTGTATAATTATTTTTTAAATTTAGTGTTCTCATCTGGAAGCCACTAGCAAGGGCACAACTGCCTAAATTTCAATAAAGCCTATCTTTAGGCTACCTTAAAATATTAAAATCAAACAACAGATACGAATTGTAATGCCTCTGCCCGATACAGTTTATCGTAGCGCATTTGCAGCAATTAACAAAGATTTCCGGTTTAACTTTCAAGTCTACTAAATATGTAGCCGAAATCATGGCATTGTTAACACATTCGCTCTAAATGAACGATGACCTTCGCATGGTAGTGATACCTGCCTTCCATGACGAAAAGTGTTGGGGTGGTTCTCGATTCTACCCCCGTTTCTTCATGTCACGGTCAACCTTGACCTCTACCTAAATGAGTTCTTTCGTGAAAGTCCTTCCGGTATAACTTATCACCAGTCCATTTTCAAATACGAGTTGAAAAGCCGACTCACTAACAATAATCTATCTACGTAGCAAAAAAATAAGTTGAGAGGACTAGAATAGCGTAGGAAATAAATAAGAAGAGGGATAATTGGATCCACTTAGAAGTAGGGTAGGTGATCACATACCTATTACCCTTCTCCTTGGAATGGAAAAGTAGCAGAGATAATTCTCATCTGACTGCAAAGTTGAAGTATTTCGTTATATGGACTTGGGTTGGAGGAACCAACTAAAGAGTTGAAAGTCCACTCAGAGAACCAGGAAATAATTTCAAGCAATGGGGCAGGAAGAGGTTTCTGCCCTGTAGGTGGCACGTGTAGCAGCTTTTCTCTGCTTGTGGCAGGAGGAAAGTTGCTAATAAGAGAGTATAGGAGATGAAAGTTATGGAAAAAAGGAGCATAAATGAACAATGAGGAGCATCAGCATCCCTAGGTTATGGCCAAGGAGTTCAAAGTCCACTAAATTGGGCACACAAATCGAAGATTGAAATAATATGCCATCTCGTAACAATTAATTAATGTAAAACAAAGCAAATACTTGTAAATAATGTTAAATCGCAACTTAACAATTTATGTACCAATGCAAAGCAGAATACGAGTATTTTGTAATAATAGAAGTTAAATTGTTGTGTTTCGACGCGAATATACAAGCATACACACATAGGGAAAGAGGTGCGAGCCGACGGTCTGGTTGCAGAGATAACAAAGACAGTGGAAACAGCTGTGCATACATCGAACGGAATCTGATAGAAAGGGGGACCGTACCACCAGCTTTGACGTGAACCTGTGAAAGATAAAATCAATTTTTCTACTGATGTCTTCTTGTTTAAGCCTGGTCAGCTTTGCAAATTGAAATACTATTTTTATGCACACTTGCCTACACTGAACATGCACACACCTCCTGATCGAATAAGCTCCGCCTAGCGATCGAAACGGAGAACACACGCATATACCCTCTTATCAGATAAGCTCCGCCCCGCGCTAAGATTGGAAAAGGGGAGCCACGCCCCTAAATTTGCGTTAGAATAAATAGGCTTGCAAATCAGACAAAGAGAGTCAGTATTATTAGTAACATAAATAAGTCAACCGCCAAGAGTCAGACACTACCACAATCCACAGTCCGTGTGCCTACAGTCTGACAGAGAAAGAGAAATACAAGAAACACTGAGTTTATTAACACTGATAGCCAGTCATAAGGACGTGAGCACACAAACGAATCCGAAACTAAGCAATTCCACTTGCCCAAACTGAGGTAGCCCTAAGCCAAGATTAAAAGACCACAAAACGGCCATATTTCTTCCGATTCCATCCTTCCGCCAAGTAGTCTATCCGGTTCCCGTAACCCAGACGACCAGTGGATAACTAAACAGACATTTGGAGTCAAATTAAATTCTACATTACCGCTGCCTTAGCTTTGCTTACCCAATAAATTGGATTACCCCATCTACCTATAATCAGGTCTCTCTATCACCCTCCCATATATTAATTTAAAATCAAAATCTTTACATTGAAATAATTAAATAATTTCTGAATTATCTCCATTTAATCTCAAAAACTAATTTGCAATATTAATTGTTCATATAAAAATAAATTTGATCGAAAAAATATTGAAATGGATAACATAAAGCAGGAAGCTTTATTTTAGGTCAAGTTAGATTAGTATTGTAATTTAGTTACATACAATATTTTTAGTGGGTTGTTGGTTAGGAATGAATAGTGAGAGGGATTATAAAGGGGGGAGGTAACATAAGGTAACCGTTTATAGGAGAGATTAAGGCCTTGTTACGGGGTACGAACTTCACCAATGAATGTAGCGCGTTTTGAGATAATTGATTACAGAGCACTAACATTGGACTGTCTCCAATTGGCGAAGATTATCCTCTCGTTTGATTTTAGCAATGCAGGCTGGATGAGAGGACCGGTTGATTACTCGTAAGAAAATGAAATCTCAGAAGGAGGATTCAAGCACTCTTCATTAGGCAGAGACTCGGCTGGCTTAGCAGCAATGAATTTCATTAAGCGTTTGTCTGGTATTTTGAGGTTTGCCTACTAATGTTTGGGTCTAGGTTGGCCTACGATTCGTCAAAACTGCTTACTGTCTTACTGCCGAATGTTCCTTCTCTCTTTGCTCTCACTGTCAGTTTGTGTTCTGCTTTGGGGTCTACTCCAGATGGTATTCAATGTGTTGAAAATAGTGGGCGTGGCCCACTGTTTACAAGTGATGTTTGGGCAAAGCTTACTCGACTCGATGTTTATTCGTGTGTACACTGGGATAGAGAGAATGTGAGCAGGTAGTCGCCGATTCAGGCCTCCGTCGGACAATCTTCATCTCGGAGACAGATACAAATTTTGTGAATAAGATTTTGTGTTAAACGGCTTTGTGAAAATAAACAAAGTGAGCGTCTTGCCAGTCTTGATAAATATGTTTGCACAGCTGCTTCGGCGCCTTCCATGTCATAGTCTCACTGCAAACACCAGTGTTTCTACCAGCACCATCTCTTGCAGCTTTCGCGCACATTCCACACTCATTAACCTTCTAATCATTGCAGATAATTTCATACGTTTATAAATCAGGAAGACATAATTATTTTCAGATATTCCACTATCATTTAGAATCTATGCTAGATACTTCAAACTTTGCGCTTGTTCAAGGGTGACGCCACAAACTAAAACCTTGCAGCCTACCACATTCTTAAACCGAAATAATATTATCATGATCTTTTATGCATTCATTTTAACCACCCTTTCTCATACTCCCTGTCCAACGTGCCGTACAACAATTTTAATTCCCAATCCCTCCAAGCCATTAGCATCAACACATCAGCATATACTCAATATTGATAGAACACAACCCTCAACATTCTTCATCAATCCTACACCCCTGTACCATCTTTCCATCCGTACTTCTTTCAAGAGTCCATTCATAAAAATATTTAACCGCCATGGCTCAATCACACAACCTTCTCTTACCCTCTATTTATATCAAACCACTCACTCTAGCTATCTGGTTATCTATTACCGAACCACACACCTTACCTACCACTTAAATACGCATCACACCATACTTTGGTTTTATTACTTACTTACTGCATCCTTAGACCCTCCTATCCTGCCTCTTTTCCAAACCATCATAAGCAGTGCCACGATGCATGAACCCAACACATTCCTAACAGCTCTCATCCTTCGTTTCTTTCCTTTAGCTCTTTTAAAGCAAATTCATGACACATACACACCCTACACGCTTTATTCCCAGCTTGTTGATCCCCTATTCAACCCACAATGATCGTTTTTATTTGGCCAATCAGAAAAGTTCCCAAAACTCTGGACAGACTTTGCCCCTCTCCTTTTTGAACTAACTTTTGTCCCCTTTTACCCTTATACAGCGGGACTACTAGTTCAATCTCTCATTCGTTTGGTACACTTCCACTAACAAATATCTTACAACCCAGTCACTATATTTATTCCCATTTCTCACAGCGCTAACATCCTCTCGCAATCTTATCCCTTCCAAACCTCAATGCACCCCCTAATTTACCTTCAAAAGGCCAATCCTACTCACATTTTCATCATCTTTCCTTCCCATATTATACAAATCATCAAAGTATTTTCATCATAAATTGGTACCTCCTTTTTGCTTAAAACGAATCTGCCTTTCTTTTCCTTTATATTCACCCATTTATGCTTCTTCCTGTTCCTCGTTCTTCTCATTTCCTTACACAATAGCTTTATGCTTACATCGGGATCCGCATTCATCTTTTCGTCCAATCGCTTCATAGGCTGCTTTCCTACTCTTTTTTTTTACTTTCCGCGTTCAACCATTGTCCCCTAACATCCTCTTCTACACTGTCAAACATTTGCGAGTACACCTTTTTTTGCTTTTCAATACACGCAACATCTTTTAGCATTTTGATTGCTCTTTCCAATTCTGGCACACCTCCGGTCTGCCCTTCCAATACATACCACCAATTTTTAAAATTGGTTCAACATTTGCTCTATCTCAAAGCTTCTACTTATTTCCTCTTGCTGGGCACAGTCCATTCGCACTCTTAACTTCACCCCATCTCATTTGCACAGAACTTACCAACCCCTCTACGTTCTTATTATCTTCCAGTGTACATTTTCACCTTTGCATACCTTGAATTCACCCACACCATTCTCCAGCTTACATATCCATAGCTAACCATTGCATCGTACCGTCTTCACTCAAAAGCACTGACACACTCCATTAATTCCTACACCCTTGATTCCATCTATGCATAGCATTCCCCACAAGCTTTTCATTCCAGTCCATGGTCGTCTCACATAGAGCCAGCATCTGCACTCTTCCTTTGTTAAAGACCTTGACTACCATTCCCATCCTTTTCATAGGAGTCCGGGACAGCTCCACCAGTTCGCTTCATTGCTTGTCGTTCTGGTATGATAAAGGTTTCGGGAGTGCGGGTTCCATGGCTATCGAAGCTCGATCCGGGCTCCGTCAACTTTATCATCCTGCTCCTGAGGACGGTATCGTCACTCTTCCTGCCTTGCTTCCATACAGCCATCGACCCGCGTTCAGTCGCCGTCAATTACACGCATCGGAGTATGGCGTGAATAATCTTTCTGCCTGCAAACAAGTGACTAAGGTGAGAATGTAAAAGAGTCGGTGAGGAATCAGTAATCATGTTATATCTTTTATTTTAGATCACAAAAGAAGATTCCTATTATGATTATCTTCGTTGTAATTATTAAAGGAATTTAACTTCAAATTTACCTTTTTTCTTTTATTTCATTATATACTCGTATGTATCTTCCATTCTTTTAGTTTCCCTGACTTCTTTCAAGCTAAGAAACTCTCCATTTCCTCTCCATTTAAACGTCTTCACTAACAGAGGAAATTCGTTATAGCGAAACTGAAGATCTTAAGGGGATACCACATTCATTTTTCAACTTTCTACTACGTTAGATTATCATATATGAAATTAAAGCTCATTAAAAGCCCTTTTTATACCTGTCCAAAACATAATAACCTACGGCGCCACAATTGAGATAGAGGAGGTTCTTTCAGAACCCCCATTGAAACCTGATATCATATAAATGGCTATAGAATTACTAAAGATTAAGCATTCGAACTCAATTCAAGACCAAAAGATGTGCATATGCTTTAATTATCATTTGAAATCAGTTTTCTTTAGTTCCATCAAAATTTATGTTAATGGCGGACAAAAAACATATATTTTTCGGACAAGGTCAACTATAGGCTTTGTTCTCAGTTGGA
Organism: Ceratothoa steindachneri; assembly: GCA_963969495.1. Classification (NCBI taxonomy): domain Eukaryota; kingdom Metazoa; phylum Arthropoda; class Malacostraca; order Isopoda; family Cymothoidae; genus Ceratothoa; species Ceratothoa steindachneri. The sequence goes on from OZ018321.1 coordinate 224,305,784, forward strand.
GGTGAGGAGGGGGGGGTTAGGTGAATAGTGGAGGTGTTCTAAATGCCCTGGAATTTAGATAAATCTATATTTGAATGATGCTAAAAATATAACCCACTTCTTTTAATAAATATTTAAAATCGCATCGTATAGTTTTGCGTTTTGTTCACAAATCAACTTTAAAATTCTACAGAGAATTTCCATGAATGTATGAAATTTTGCATTATCATAATTATCACTATGTTCTATTCATGTTGCTAAAACAAGATATATACTATAAAAAGTATATAAAATTTGCAATAAAATGATATACACAACCAAAAAATGCTAATTTTAAACGAAAGAATTTGAAAAGTGACTAATGAAAATATGTGGTATCCCCTTAAAAGTATATCAAAAAAGATTAATGAATAATCAATTATCTAAAATAAAGAGATATATATGATTAAGTGATGTATGTATAAAGAGAGCACGCTAATGTAAAGCTAAGCTTATCTGAAATCCTAAATAAGTTTGAATTAGCTATTAATTATTACGTTTACCTTAATGTTATTTTAATTCACGTACTACTAAACCAAATCTCCCTCTCTGTACATGTTAGTCTACTTCGTTTATCGAAGTTTTTTTTCATCCTAAAAGAAAAGAAATGTTGAAATCGAGGATCTTAGCCATCCATCTCACAGCGAAAGATGAGGCATAATATCTATGCGAGACTGGTCAGAAATCACCGTAAATTTCGCTTTGCAGAGAGGTGAAGATGGACTATCTTGTATCCAAACTGAGGAAATAAATGCAATGGTTGATGTGGCTCAAGATTAAAGATTATTCGGGAAGACGGGAAAAAATGCTTAAAGTAGCCTAAAAAGTAAAGTTTTAAATTTTAATGTCGGAAAAATATACACTTTGGAAATAATTCATAAGAAAATCAGGAAATATAGAGTTTCGGGACGACTAAAGATAACTTGAAAATTATGCTCCATTAAAGATAAAGTAAGCGACTATTGGATAAGAGAATCTATCAGACCGAACCCGCCTACTCCCCTTCCCGGCCATTTCAGGGTCATTATCTTAGAAAAAATAATCTTAGCCTAGTCCTGCGATGATTTTAAAAAACTATATTAAAATCAAGATTCAATTAATGTCCGTATGTCTGAAGTTCTAATTATCCGACATAAGTACATATTTCTGAATTCTGTAAGGCAGTTATTCTAGTCCATTATAATTGTGAGGAAATAAATGCCCTCGAAGAACCACCGTGAGATAAAGCCTATTGGAAATACCCCTATGTTCTTTTAAGACCACGTGAGCTAGCGTGAGAAGTTTAGAAAGTCGAAGGAGAATCCGTCACTCGCTTAATCACCCGTCCCAGCTGTTTATTTTCAGACGCAGATCGCCCCCCCCCCCTCCCCTGTGATAACGCCGTGCACGGCCATAAAAACCCTACTCCCATATCGCGAGGCGAGCTTGATCGTCTGAAACAACGCGTTATCATAAATTGTGTTTGCTTAGATTGGCGCCAAGAATCCTTTGGAGACCGCAAGGCCCTGAGGCGTCTATCAGAGTAGCCACGCAGGTATTTAACCTGAAGCTCACCATCTCTCGAGAAGATTATAAGCCCGCCATTTACTCCGTCCAGACTGCCGTCTGTTTCCCGTGACCGAAAGTAACTCGTTATCGTACGTCGTCAAAGATCTCGTCAGCAGATCTACCTTCTTTAAGCTTGGCCCCTGTTCACAGGAAAGCTATCGAGCCCCCTTCTTCTCGGAGAGTTGGGTGGCACTCTCATCTTCACCACCCCTTCAAGATTCCCGTCTTGCGAGGCTAAGACTCCCTGACGATCAGCAGAATCGTCTCGAGTTAAGATTACGTCTCTCTAGAGCAGAGAAAATTTCATTTTACATAACGAAGTAATCCAGCCCCATCTTCAAGTTCTCCTAGTCAGGACTCCCCGAAGTATCTTTTTGAAGACCTGCGCCGTTGTCTCCCCCCCTCCCCATCCAATTCGCCTGCGCTTGAAGGTAAAGCGATCGTGTATGGTCATCCCCAGATTACCTCGTTAATCTTCACTTAATTCATATATACACATACACACACACACACACATATATATATATATATATATATATATATATATATATATATATATATATATATATATATATATATATATATATATATATATATATGGTTAGGGTAATGGCATAATTAGACAAATGCTCTGCTTCAGGTCCAGCAGGTGATCCTATCCTCCTTGAACTGGAAGACAACACTTAGGGATGACCCATCCATCAGCCCTAAGTGTTGTCTTCCAGTTCAAGGAGGATAGGATCACCTGCTGGACCTGAAGCAGAGCAGTTGTCTAATTATGCCATTACCTTAACCGCACCAATTTTTCTTGGATATTTTTCACATATATATATATATATATATATATATATATATATATATATATATATATATATATATATATATATATATATATATATATATATATATATATATATATATATATATATATATATATATATATATATATATATATATATATATATATATATATATATATATATATATATATATATATATATATATATATATATATATGAATGCAATGCCCACAGGAAAAAATGAAAAGGTGTTTCCAAGTACTTTCGAACTTTATTAAGTTCCTTATCAAGGATAACTACAAGAAATAATATTACATTTGAGGTATATATACGAAAGAAAAGTATGAAAGACCGCCTCAAAAACAAGAAATCACCAATGAGGAAGAGGAAGGAGGGAAGGGGGAAGGTAAAAAAACACATTAAGAATTACAAGAAGCAGGTAGTAAGGTCAAACTAAGTAGAAGGAAAGGGTAACAGATTCAAAGAAATGGAGATAGCCTAACGAGGGAGATTATAAGACACGATGAGCAAAAGGGGGCAAAAAAACAAAGTACAAAACAGAGCAGTGACAATTAAAAAATAATAATAAAAAATTAAAATAAAATAGGGGCCACATAAGTAAAGAATGTATATAAAAAAAAACACTAGGAACGCAAGACAAAACTAATTTCTTTGAGTATTAATCTTTTAATTATAGCATCTATTTTATATAAACCAGGGAAAAGGTTAAAATTATCACATTGGCTTATAAAAGCACATTCAATGATATTCCTTTTTATAGGGTCATTGGAACGATAAATAAATTTGGCCGAGTTCCAGTTAATTAAATGGTTCTTATCTGACATATGGACAAAGAAAGCACTGTTATCTTCCCCTCTTCGGACATTATATTTATGTTGATTTATGCGAACTGAAAGTTGTTTGCCTGTTTGCCCGTAATATTTACTTAGACAACCAGAACACTCAACTGAATAAACTCCCCCTCCTCCCAAACTCTTACAATTATTACGTACTAATAAATTCTTTATGGTCGTCTCATATTTAAAAGCAACAGAAATGTTAAAGTTATTCAAAAGACGGGGAAGATCACTCAAACAAAGAGAAAAAGGTAGAACTAAATTGTTATTACTATTAAAAGGGAGATTAGGGACAGTTTGATCAAATGTCTTTTTAGCAGAAGAAAGACAGTTTTGAAGAAACGGGTAAGGGTAACAAAGTTTATGGCCAATTTCAAAGATATTGGAAAATTCCAAATCCATATATTCCGGGCTCACAACACGTAATGCCCGTAGAAACATAAAAGAAAAAACAGAGCGTTTAACTTTAGGGCTGTGAGAAGAGTAAAAATTAATATAAGAATTTAAATTAGTAGGCTTACGAAAGATAGAGTATTTAAAACATGTATGAGTTCTATGAATAAGAAGATCAAGAAAAGGAAGGGTTCTATTATTTTCCAACTCGTGGGTAAATTTAATTGAAGGGACGAGACAATTGAGTCTGGTAAGAAACACATTGATATCTTTGGAATTAGGCCACAAGCAAATGACATCATCAATATACCTGTACCAAACGATCGGAGCGTCAAGGATAGTAGGGAGAAGTTTTGTTTAAAAAAACTCCATATATAAGTTAGCAAGGGCAGGAGAAAGACAATTACCCCTGGCTAATCCGAATTTTTGGAGAAAATATATATATATATATATATATATATATATATATATATATATATATATATATATATATATATATATATATATATATATATATATATATATATTTAAATTATATTTGGGGGTATTGTCTTTATATATCCTTTGAACTGCAACTTGGGAAGCCATTAATCTAAACCCCGTCAACCATAATTCGCCCTTTTTATTAATCGCCCAGAAATATATCCAGCGGCCTGTGGCCAGCTGTCTGCCCGTGTTTGTGTAAGACTAAGCTTTTCTTATGACTATTTCCTTGTTGTTTTTTAGAGAGATGTTGGCCTTACGTATCTCTAGGGTTATAAGTTTGCTGCCAATATAGCATCTTCGTTCGGTAAAAAATCCAACATATACTTCATTCTAAACAAAGAAGAATATAACAACAAATTGAATACGATCTGAAGTGACACCACTAAATTTAAACGCATGAAAAAAAATCCAACATAAGAATTAAAAAAGAAAATAAATGGACAAATAACTAAAGGTAATGCACTCATCGGGAGAATTCACACCAGGTTATCTGTATGGAAATGTAAAAATTCATAAACCGCACAATCTATTGAGCTCCATCATCTCTCAAGTCACGAATCCTACATACTGTTTAGTTAAAACCCTAAATGCCTTAATAAAACCGTACATACCTTCGAAATATAGCATAAAATCAACGGAGGAATTCATCGACATACTCCACGCTACAAGACCGTCAGGACTAATATCAACCCTTGACGTAGAAAGCCTGTTCACGAATGTGCCTATCGCTCAGACCATCGACATCATTATAAAAAACGTGTATCACCATCCTATAATGTCTCCTCTCAATCTTGACCTAAACATCTTAAGGAGCATGTTACGTTCATGCACATCAGGACACCGGATGGTAATCTATACACGCAAGTGGATGGAGTGGCTATGGGGTCACCCTTAGGGCTAACCTTCGCTAACTATTACATGAGTCAACTCGAAGAGAGATTATTAGACAACATGGAAAATAAGCCACATACATACTGCCGATATGTAGATGACATCTACATCAACGTCCAAAACGAAGAACATCTAATAAATATCAAGCAGCATTTTGAGGAGAACTCCATGTTAAAATTCACTTATGAATTCAGCACCGAGAAATAAACTCCCTTTCTTGGACTTTGAGGTTTAAAACATCAATGCAGCTACATCAGTAAAGTACATAGGAAAAGTACTTAATGCTGAGAGTGAATGCCCTGAAAGGTTTAAATTAGCGTAATTGGCTTATACATCTGCCGAGCTTATAAATGCTGCTGTACATGGGAGCTTTTCCACCAAGATATTGCACGAGTAAAACAAATACTCGTGAATAATGGTTTCTCAAACAACATGATTGACAAACAACTCCAATCATTTTTAAATAACCATTGCAAGCATACGGATAAAACTGAAAGTAATCATGGAGAAGTCAACAACATCAAAGTGTATTACAGAAACCAGATGTCTACGGCCTATAAAATAGATGAAAAAACATCAAAGAGATTATTAACCAAAACATCAAGGTTAAAAATCAAACGGATAAAATCCAACTCATCAAAAGCCAGCAATCTCCTGATGATAAACAACATCTGCCTAAACTCCTCGAATCTCAAGTCAACCAACATAGTTTACGAGTTCATCTGCCCCGATAAAGAAGGTAAACTTTATACTAACTGAAAATATATTGGCATGACAACCACTACACTTTCGAGACGTTTAACCCTGCATCTACAAAGCGGAGGGCCTAAGAATGATATTTAGAGTGCCCATAGTATTACCTAACGAGATATATGCTCGTTGATAAGAGCATTATTAAAATAAAAGAGGTCAATAAAGCGAGGCTGAAGATCTTAGAAGCCATAATAATAAATGAAGATAAGCAGGCCATCAACAGTCAAGCGACAAGCTGGAATCGCACATTAAACTATTTTAAAATTCCACTCACAGGAGTGGCTGATTTCCTCTAACGTTACGCTTAACCAAGGCGGAATAAATCCCCCTTAAAAATCTTTTTTTCCACGCTGTCACATAATCACTCCACTCATTACATCGGTAAAGGAGGCAAGAACATTTCAAAACGCTCCGAAGATGATCGAATAAGATCGAATCTTAGAAATTTAGTTTGGGTTTTACCAAACACATTCATTTATAAAAGAGATGAATACTGAACAATGTATCCACCATCTACAAGATGGAATAAAAAAGATAGTTAGAAGAAGAGAAAGTTGCCAAAGGAAATTAATTAAGGCAAAATACACAATGGTCTTCAACCAAATTTGTATTCAAGAAAGATTGCTAACCAATTAGATATAAGAGATCAGTCATTAACACCTTAGTCAACAGGGCTATCCCATTCATCCTTGTGAGCGGCCATTGACCTTGAACTAAAGAAGGTATCCCGAGTCCTCATCAACAATGGATATCCACAACGGTCCATCGACGAACTTATAAAATAAAAAATGGATTTGGCCACCAGTACCAATGTCCAGTCTACCCCAAAGAAAAGCAATATCGACCTTTATTACAAGGGTCACATGAACACCGGCTACCGTGAAGATGAAAAGGCTCTAAAAACCATCCTATATCGGAACGTAACACCAATCGACACGAATACAAATATTAACCTAATTATATTCTACAAAACCAAAAAAAACGAGCAGCTGCATAATGAAGAATAGCTGCCTTCCGCCTATAGGTGAGCTCCAGAAGACCAACGTCGTGTACGAATTTTCGTGCAAAGTCGGTGATTGCGAACACCGCAACTCTAAGTACATTGGCGTAACCTCCACAACCCTCTCAAGGCAGTTGACAGCTCACCTTCAAAACGGAGCGATAAAAAGGCACGTTCACTCCCATGGAACTGTCTTGAAACGCGAGGAGCTAACGAAAAACACCTCGATCATCGTAAGGTTGAAACATCAACGAAGGTTAAGAATGGCCGAAGCCGTAATTATACATGCAAGGAAACAGGCAATCAACGTGCAGCTCCAGCCAGAGACCGTACTCTCAACATCTCGACGTCCCCGAGTTGAGCGCTATTAGAAGAAGCAGGCACCGACACTAAATTCAGTTTGTAGCACATAGTTTCCCCGTTCCCCGTCTTCCATTTATCCTTGCCCCCCTTTACCTAAAATTTTGGTATAAAATCTCACCCTCCCCGTTATATACGGTTTTATAACGCATGGTTTTCCCTTCTAAAGTTTTTTCATGTGCCGTTCCCCGACTTCCCTTTGCCATTGCCTCCTTTACCTAAAATCTAGATCAACGATCAACGATGAAAAGAGGAAGAAAATGTGTAAGAGTAGAGAGGATAGGTAGAAAATGTGTATACTAGAGAGAGAGTAGCTGTGCCAGGTTGTCTGGCTACCTCAGTCGTTTATATCTCTATTAGATGTAGTTATTATCACTAGTTTCTTTTTTGCAGCATTCAAGCATTTGAATTCTTGTAAGCCTCTTGATGGTTGGATGACTTTACTTATATTAATATGTGTCCGCTTTAGATCTTTTGTTATATTTATTCATTTCTTGTTATTTTGTTATATTTATCTATGTATTGTCCACTTCGGATCTTTTATTTTATTTTATTTTATTTTTTTTATTTATTTATATTTTTTTTATTGTCCACTTCTGATCTTTTAGTTAATATTATAATTATGTTTATTTTATTTATTTTTCTTATTTAACTGTCCACTTAGGATCATTTATAATCAATTTGTTATCTTTATTTACGTGAAATAATAAATCATTTTTGGTTTTCTTTATCCATCGTTTAATATGGAATTGTCAATGTGAATTGAAATAGGATTAATCTTCTGGTAGTTTCTCAATAAATCGGTTGAATTACTTGTCGAGCTATTATTTGGCTGCTTTTAAAAGCTTGCTCGAACCTTAGGTTCTGCATGTCTAAATCAGGTAGTCTAATCGGGTTTAGCACCTCTTCTGGCATATTATCATAGATTTTCTGCCAAATATTTCGTGCCCGTCTATTTAGAGTAATGATTAATGGCTCGATGTCCGTCACCTCATGTAATAATCTAGTAGGAATGTAGTCAAACAGTGACACGTTGGTAATAAATCTTATTGCCTTATTTTGGATAATTTGAGCTTTCTTAATAACTGTTTTGCTCAGGGTATTAAGGGGTATAGCCGAGTACAAGATGAGTGGTCTCAACAACAGCAGATAAAGCTTCCTTTTGTTGTTCGCCGAGAGATGCCTGAAGTGATAGAGGCTCTGTAGCATTTTCGAAGTAGCGGTGATCTTTTGTAGGTAATGGGCCCTGTACCCATCCGATGTTAATTTTAAGCATAGAACTCGGCCTTCTCTTGAGTACTCGTCGAGCTCATCCTGCACTTGTACGTCCGATGTTTTCTGACAGCCAACTGGTATCACTTTGAACTTTTGTACATCTCTCCCTGTCCTGTTAGCAATGTTGTTAGGATTTTTGTAAACACTGGTAACGATTTGAGTGATATCATCTGGGTGAGGTCTTGAACACGATGTGGTAAATCCCCAGTATACACTGAATACAGGGTAGGACTGAGGCAACCCCCTTGAGGTACCCTAGTCTCGAGACTAAAGGATATCCCCTCTACACCATTTATCTTCACCACTACTTCTCTTTCCTCCAGATAGTCGCATAAAATCCTCGTTAAGTTTCCATCCATGGCTAGTTCGCTCAGTTTGCTTTTAAGACCCGGTAGCCATACCTTATCGAATGCCGAGGCCACGTCGCGAAGTACGAGATCGACATTACTATTCGTCGCTTTTCCATCGCTATTCCCTCCGTAATTAATGCCAGAGCCGTTTCCGTACCTAATTTCCTCCTGAACCTATGTTATTGAAAGTTGTATGACTTATGGGTTTCCAGGAAGGTCCTCAGTCTGGTGTTAAGAAGTTTTTCGAGCAATTTGCCCATAAACTCCAACAAGGAGATGGGCCTATAGCTGTTGATTTCCTTCTTCGGTTTGCCAGGTTTCAAAATAAAGTTCATACGGGCTTTTTGGAATTGGTCCGGGAAAAAACCAACATTGAGGCAGGCATTAAATATCTCCAGTAGACCTTTATTGATGTTATTAGGGGCATTCAGCATATGCATTTTAGCGATGCCAGTTATGACCGGTGCTTTTTGCTCAAAGCTTTTGAGGGCCCACTCGTATTCTTCGTGCGTGAACGGTCTACTTTCATCCTGTGCAACGTGGGATCTGTCCGCGAAGTGATGTGGAGTGAGGTCGGCACCTAGGTCCTGCAATCTAAGTAGAACATCTTCTTCATACCTCTCATCAAATAACTCATTGTCCTCATCGCTAATGCAAATGCGGTTTTGCCAATATTGCCTAAATTTTCTCTCAATATTACGGTCCTCAGTATATTCTATGCCGTTTACTCTAATGCTGTTGTTGTTCCTAGGAGGAGTGCCTCTCAGTCTCTTTATTTGACACCAAAACTTTTTGGGTTAGCCTTCTGCGTCGATTTTAGCAATGATTTCATCCCACTGGCCTCTCGTTTTCTAAAGTATGAGTTGCCTGATCTCGTTTCTCAATTCACGCAGCTCTTGGTACCGTTGTGCCGTGATACCATGCATATCTATAAAGAAGACGACTGCCTCCAGCTGATCCATTTTCTGCTGTATATTTTCGTCCCACCTTGGAGTTGTAGAATTTTATGCTCCGTCCAGGGGATAGCCAGGCGGTTAGCTTCCAAGATTTTCGAGGTGAGAAAATCGAGTTTCTCGTCGATCTCTTCTAAGGATGTTTCCTCTAGATGTTCGATATGCATTTGGCGCAGGTGTTCACGGTATAATTCCCAGTTAGCTCTTGCTAGGCATCTTCGTTTGGAAATCTGCACCTGTATTGAAGAAGTGGAGACGTGGGTAATCATACTTATATGATATGACGGTATGAAAGGGCCGGGGAAAGTAACATGGTTAAGAGAAAAGTAAGGATTTGTTAGCAGAACGTCCGGTGTGGTCTAAGTTCTTGCCGAAAAGAATATAGAGAAGTTTGGCCCCTCTCTTTGCACAACTCCTCTGTCTATTAGGAGGCTTAGTGAGTTACTAGCTCCATTAAAGGACCTCGTATAGCCGGCCTTCCTGCACCGGGCATTCAAATCTCCGACAGGTATCGTTGAGGCTCTCTCTTAAACAGCCGCATAAGGTTGGGGATCGGTAAATACGGGCGCGTGGGTGGTTGATACCCGACTGCAACCACCAGGTCATCATATGTCATAGGGATCTTTACTGCCAAATACAATTCCTCTAGGTCCTGTATTTCTTTAAATCTGATGCCTTTTCTGATTGCAATTGCAGCACCGTCGAACCTTTCCTTTGGGTGGCTAGCCATTAGAACTTCATAGTTATAAATCTTTATACGTTTTATGCTATCGTTTAATCCATGCTCAGAAATGAGTACGATATCGGGATCAGCGTTTCTGATTATTTCATTGTATACACCGTGTGGAGGAATTCCACGTGGAATTTCACTTCCAGCACGGAAGTTCCATGTGCTGGAGAAGATTCTGTTAGGCTTAAATTGGTAAGCCTAACCCCTTCCCCCATCCCTTCTACAAGAGGTAGCTTCGAACCGCGTCCACCACGGTCCATCTTTACGCGGGTTAGAATAGCCTCGGCAAGAAGATTCGAGGCCATTCGAGAGTGGAGCTGTTTTCCACTACCCCCCCCCCCCGCCTGCAGGGAGAGCCTCAGACGTATATAGTGCTCGATTCCCATGAGAAAGACACAGAGTTGAGAAGTCTCGCCCAGACCTAAGAAGATTCCCCTAGTTCCAAGTCAGGTGCTAAAAACAAAGCAAAGTGACAGCTGAACTATTTGTGTATTGGAATTAGCCCCAGCCAGAGAGGTAATTCCATTTAACGATCGCTACCGAGTGATTTTTCCGAGTTCTCTCATCAACTCCTGTCGAAGCTCTCCTCGTTCGCCCCTCGTTTTCGGGGGGCCGAAATACTCTCCCCTGGACCGGACGTTACCACCCCCCTTTTTTTGGAGAATTGTCATCAATTTAAGTTCCCGCTCAGAAGTTTTGAGCACCCTCGCCTCACGTGCAGAAGACATCCGTGAAGCCTTACCCCATCGTCTTACCCGGAATCTCCCGTAAGCCAACCCCTCTCCCCCTTCAGTAACCCATTTGCGTTCATCTTCCCCATTTGAATAGCCTCCTTCCCTAACACATTAATTTTAACTTCATAGTCTGATTCATAACTTCAATTCCCTCCCCCCCTCATTCACGGGTGTAATTTTGTCCATTAATTCATCTGATGTAATTTTTCCCGTCAATTCTCTCATTATTTTTATGTGAATAAAATTATATTTTGGTACATGCCGCTTTAAATAACCTTGAGCTTTGCCATTGCCCATATTATACCTGACCTCGTTGCACTCTTATCTTGTTGTTTCGCCCGTTGAAACTCGTGGCGTTCCATCTCTTTTGTCGGTTCGCCTTTAAGTTATTGGTCCCTTCCCCATGGATATAATATAGTATTGATGTAATGTAATGTCATAAATACGACATATTATTTATTAAAATACATATTATATAAATCTGGTGTCAAGTGTGTTTGGGGTTTTTACGAACCCATGTCATTTTATTCCGACATTAGAAGTTCACTTGTTATTCACGTCTACCCCTTAAATTTTCATTTTTGTATTGTACTGGCAGAAGGCAAGTTCAAGTTAATTGAAGAGCAGTGGAACGTAATCTATTTAGATTTAGTGAAGGACCCCAGGTAATTAATTTTTTTTCATTGTGTTTGAATTTTGGAGACTCCTGGTTATTAATCCAAAAGAGTTAAGGTCTTTGGTGTCCTAATTCCGGTAGGACCATTTAAATTTTTTTTCCGCTTAAAAACATCAAAGGTAGGTAGCAGTATCTTATTTTTTTTGTGTGATCAAGGCCTTCACGAATATTCAAGTATTCGTTTCGCGTGGGTAGTGCCCTAGCTCGTTTGCGTATCAGTGTTCCCTCAGTTAACTGCGTAACAATGTCATCCTTCAAAAAATTGAAGAGTGAAGGTGAAATGTTAGGTCTTTCGGGCAAAGACTTGCTAAATTACGTACAGGAAGAAGAGAGGAATGAACGGGCAGAGCGAAGGGAAGAGGAACTAAGAAAAACGGAGATGGAGAACAAACTGAAGATGGAGATAGAGATGGAGAAGAACAAAATGAAGGAGAACAAACTGAAGATGGAGATGGAAGAACTTGAAAAAAATTAGGCAGCATGAGCTGGAAATGAGCCGAAATCAAATGGATTCTCAGTCCATCGGTTTCCGGGCTGAATTTCCCCAAACTCCTTCAGTCCACCTTCCCGCTTTTAATGATGGAGAGGACTTTGGGTCATTTTTTACCCATTTTGAGAGAATATTTCAGATCAATAGATGGGATCTCGAAAATGATGGCGTCGCTCGCTTACTTCCCCTCTTAAATGCCAAGTTAAGGGATATCTTCGTATCCCTTCCACCAGAAGCAACTTTCGACTATTCCACGTTAAAGTCCGAATTGTTAGCCGCTGTTCATATGAATAGCGAATTCTACCGCTCCCGATTCTGCCAGGAAAGGATCCACCCTGGCCAAACATTTCGACAACACGGGTACATCCTCCAAAGACACCTTCAGTGTTGTCTGGATGCGTGCAAGATTTCCCAGGTCTACGAGTCCCTTCTGGACTTCTTCCTTAGGGATCAGCTTTTAGCTGCCGTGGGTTGCGAAATTTGCGCCTTCATTAAGGATAAGCGTTGCGCCACTTTCAAGGAGTGCTTAGAAGAGGCCGATGTCTACGCGGGTAGTCACGATATATACCCTTAGGATGTTAAAAAGGCTCCTCAATCGCCCCCAAAACTAAATTTCATGGCCCTAAGACCCCCCCTAAATTGGTTTCAAGATTTACCAAAGTTCCTAGTCCCTCGAAGCCAAGAAACTTCCATCCATCTGAACACTGAGACGTTACCAAAAGAACCCGATCGTCTGTTACACCTGCGGAGTCCCCGGCCATTACCGCACGAACTGTCTCCAAAACTCCCGATTCGCAAACTCTCAGTCCCACCAAGTGCACCAGATCTGGGCCGCCCCTAATCCTCCTTCGTCGCCTCAGGAGACTCCCGAACCTCCCTCGCCCGCCAAAGACCCGGTCCATCAGGTAAATTTTCTCTTTAATGAGAACAACCCTGGTGGATTGAAGTTCGAGAACGGAACTGGGAATGGTCGCCGAGTATCCACCCTCCTCCGTGACACCGGTGCACCAGTATTATAGTGTCTAAGGACCTACTCCCTCCTGTTGGCCCCGACCACAAGAAATTAGCGGTGGTCCACGACTACCTTGGCCGGGCGAGTCGTTTCACAGTAATTCGTTGCCACATCGAGTGTGACTATTTGTCCGGTTGATCCGAAGTGGTAGCGGCCCCAATCCAGTTCTGCTCCGTTTTGTTCGGTCAGAACCCTGTAATCCACGACCATCCCGTGGCCCAGCCCGTGATTACCCGTACACAGGCAGCCCTGGAATCCCGTGCGCCCGTTCCCCTGGAAACCCCAATAGACCCGGAGTTCCAAGCCCTCAGGAGCGATAAGTTTTCCCGCGCTCAGAAGGAGGGCATAACTCCCTCCCCTCCTTCGGGAGAAAACCAAAGCCCTCGAGCATGAGTCCACCCGAAGTAACAAACGAGTGTCGTATCTCGTGAAAAAGGACTTTTTAAGAGGTATAAGACCTACTTTGACCTTAAGTCACTAGAACGAAAATTAAATCCTGGCACGGAGGTGCTGGCGCTACTTCCCACGGGAAGCAACAAAATCCTTAGCCAGTGAAAGGAAGCCTACCCCGTCCTCAAGGCTAGACGACTCGTGGATTACCTCATCCATACTCCGGCGAAAGCGAAGGTTTTCCACGTGAATTGTATATATTATATCATTAATGTTCTTAATTATAATTTTTTTTGTCAACTAAATTGTTTAGACTTTAATCCCATATTTATGCCTCCATTTAATTGTATCTTTTTGGGGGGTTCTACTGAAATGGCGCCAATGTTCTCCTGTGATTTTTTTTTCGTTTAAAATTGTACTAGTTAAATTCTCTAGAATTGACCTGTTTAAGGCTTATGTTCTTAAATTCCCCGTTGAGCCCAGATTAACGTTTTTTTGTGTTTCCCCCCTTTCGTAGCAGGTCAGAATTTCCCTAGACCATTGATAATTCTAGTTTGATGGTTGGGATGATCCTTCCCTACGCAACTGCTCTGTAAAGCATCATCTTTCGGTTGGGAGATGTGTGGAGGAATTCCACGTGGAATTTCATTTCCAGCACGGAAGTTCCATGTGGTGGAGAAGATTCTGTTAGGCCTAAATTGGTAAGCCTAACCCTCTTCCCCCCCACTTCCAAAAGAGGTAGCCTCGAACCGCGTCCACCACGATTCACATTTACGCGTTTAGAAAAGCCTAGGCAAGAAGATTCGAGGCCATTCCAGAGTAGAGCTGTTTCCCGCTACCCCCCCGTCCCGCGGGGAGAGACTCAAACGTATATAGTGCTCAATTCCCATGAGATGAGACAGACACAGAGTTGAGAAGTCTCGCCTGGACCCAAGAGGATTCCTCTAATTCCAAGTCAGGTGCTTACAACAAAGCAAAGTGACAGCTGAACTATTTGTGTATTGGAATTAGCCCCAGCCAGTGAGGTAATTCCATTTAACGATCGCTACCAAGTGATTTTTCCAAGTTCTCTCATCAACTCCTGTCGAAGCCCTCCTCGTTTGCCCCTTGTTTTCTGGTAGCCGAACTGCTCTTCCCTGGATGGGACGTTACCGCCCCCCCGCCCCCGCTTTTTTTTGGAGAACCGTCATCAATTTAAGTTCCCGCTCAGAAGTTTTGAGCGCCCTCGGCTCACGTGCAGAAGACATCTGTGAAGCCTTACCCCGTCGACTCACCCGGAATCTTCCGCAAGCCAACCCCTCCTGCCCTTCAGTAACCCATTTGCGTTAATTCCCCCCATTTGAATAATTTTAACTTCATAGTCTGATTCATAACTACAATTCTCTCCCCCCCCCTCGTTTACCGGTGTAATTTTGGCCATTAATGCATCTGATGTAATTTTTCCCATCAATTCTCTCTTTATTTTTATGTAGATAAAATTATATTTTGGTACATGCCTCTTTAATTAACCTTGAGCTTTGCCATTGCCCATATTATACCTGACCTCGTTGCACTCTTATCTAGTCGTTTCGCCCGTTGAAACTCATGGCGTTCCGTCGCTTTTGTCGGTTCCCCTTTAATTTATTGGTGGCTCCCCCATAGATATAATATGGTATTGATGTAATGTAATGTCATACCACGACACAACGCATTTGTGCTTCCATTCGTTAACATTCAGCGAGAAGATCTTAAGGTTCCTGATGAGTTTGGTAGAGATAGCCATGGTTAATTGATATTAGGATGTTTAACCTTAGTCCCTTTATCTCTGACTGGTGACCTTACCTTACCAGATCTTTTCTTCCTGTATTGTTCCTGGTTAAGGTTGAAGCAGGATTCGGGGCATATTTCTATTTTTCCCTTTTTGAAGGCGTTTACGAGCTCTTCTTCAGTAACGTCCGCATCAAAGTCCTATATATACTTGCCTTTAGTGACTCCTTCTATGAGCTCATTGACATTGGCTTTCTTTGGTATGGGATTAGATGGGGAGCCGTAGATTTTCATTCCCAGGTCTCGGGTCGTCCAATAAATTGGCGTAACGGAGGCAGATGTCGTAGCCACAGGTTCAAACTCCTCGTTTTCTGGTAGAGCCTCTTTCTGTTGGTCACTGATTTCCATCTGGGAGTCGTCATTCACGGCACGTTCTTTCTTGCGCAGGCGTGGGTCGCGAGGAGAGGAGCGGGGTCTTGTCTCTGGTTGTTTAAGATTTAATAACTTGGCTTGAAATAGTTCTCCTGATGGCGGGTTATCCGGGAACCACATTGGCTTCAGGCCATTCTGCACCAGCATCTTGTTCAATTCAGTTGCATAACGGCCAGGGTTCGTTATGTTCACGAAATGCGCGTGTAATATGCACATAATAAGGTCTGGTCTCATGTTCTGGTCTATCTGTATCGTGGTTTTCTGCTCGGAATCTTTGTCGACTGTGCATATGAAGTAGTTCTTATTTGATTCCTCTCCTCGATCATGGCTTCTTCTTATCCGTTATAAAGGCCTTCTTTATTGGCAAGCCATCAATAGTGTACGATGTGAATTACCACAATTGATGCATTTCTTATTGGAGCTAGTACACTCTATCCACGTGTGGCCCTATTTTAAGCACTCAGAACAGATTTTGACTGTAGCCTGACAGTCCTTAGTGGCATGCTTTTCGAGGGCATAGCAGGAGAAACAGATGTGCACTGGCACGAAAACCTCTCGCTCAATGCAGCTGGCGGAGATTTTTGTATTAAATAGGACCAGTCCATTTTCTGCCGCCTTCGTTGCCATCTCAGTGGTTTGAAAAATTATTGTGAACACATGGGAGTGTTCCTCTCCTTCTCGGTTCCTGAACTTTATTGCTTTATCTCTTCAGCCGAGTAAGTACCAACGTAAGGGTCCATACGTCTGCAAATGATCGATCTCTTATCTGATACATGTCGGGGAACTCGTGGTATGAGGCCGATCTCTTCTTTTTTCTCCCTCGAATTTGCACTCAAAAGGTTGTCTAAGTCTTGATTCGAGTTGCAAAAGGCAAAGTAACCATAATATTGGTCCTTGAGTCGGCAGAGAGCAATCTCAAGCGATAAGAAGACGGTTTCAACGACCTTCTCGTGCGAAGGCTTTTGGCATCGCTCTTTGACATGGAGCGGGACTCTCTTCTCGCCATTAGGGTCTTCCATGACGTCCCTTATCGCGGGGGCGAGTACCTAAATAGACTTTGGTTCACCCTTACTGCCCTACCTATCTAATATGTCTATCAGGGTTCTCCTATCTGTCCTGACCACTCCGCCCCAGAATGGGGCCCCCTTCTTCGTGCCCCCTGCGGGGCTTTCTTCCGGGGTTTCGGACACTTCAGAGGGAGACGGCTTCTACAGACCTTAGCAGCAGAAAGGTTATCAGAACCAAAGTTGTGCTGGTGTTAAGGGAACAGACAAGATGCAAACGAGAAACTCCAGTTCATCCAAAATCCCTCGTCGGCCGGGTTTACACCCTCGTGGGTGTACACGCGCGCACGCGCGCATGTCCTTCGTAAAGCCAGACGGTTTCTGTTGAACACAAGAGGGCGTTCCTCAAAAAGCCGTCAAAATTTTCACCTACTGGAACAACAGAGAATTCCGAGAATTGTAGAAGTAGGACTTTGCTTGTAAGAGGTAAAGTCTTCTTGGAGCGCAGTCAAAAATCTAGATATAAAAATTTCCCCGTTATATACGTTTTTGTAACATATAGTTTTCCCTTTAAAATTTTCCTGTGTCATGATTGGCCAATTTTTGTACGTTTATCGATAGAGAGAAAATTAATATATACTGTACCATATTGTCAAAATTTTAGACTGCTCATCGCTTGACAGAGATACTCAACGCTCATAAAGAGATTTTACAAAGTCCTACTTTTTCACTGCTCAGCTTTCAAGATTGGAATTAGGTGACGAAATCCTTTATGCCACTGCGCATCAAGACCGCTAACCTCACTGCTACTCTTTTGTAGTATCGCGGGTGTATATGCGCGTGCGCGCGCGAGAGAGAGAGAGAGCAAGCAAGGAACCCACTTTGGAGGGCACCGTCTCTCTCATTGGACTCAGCTTCTATCCATACCTCAGCAGGACACCTCGTTCCTAATAACTTCTCTGCTAATCAAGTCCTGTAGAGACCACCGGTTTCTGTCATGTCCGAACCCCGGAAGGAAGCCTTACAGGGGGCACGAAGAAGGGGGCCCCAGTAGGGGGCGGAGTGGACAGAATCGGCAGGTAGGCCCTGTTTAGAAAATTTTAATGTAGGTAGGGCATAGCAAGGTGGAACGAGCCAACAGCAATAGGTAAACTACTCGAATAGGGACTTGGTAGGCTAACCCAGATGAAGCTCCCCCAGCGGGCCGTCATGGATGACCCCAGGGGTGAGTATAGGATCCTGCTCTGGGTAAAGAAGCACTGTCCCAATCCGCCGAGGGAGAAGGATTTTGAGACAATCTTCGCTACCATAGGAGCTGCATTATGCCGTTTGTTAGACCAGTTCTACGGCTACATGGCGATCTGCGACAGCAACCAAAATGTCGACAACCTTCTTAGCCTGGGATCCCGCCCTAAACTCGACGAGATTCATCTATCCCTAAAAGTGCCACCCCATGTATCCGCTGAAAGATCTATCATCTGTCGTCGCTTATACCCCTGGCTTGGATCGCACAGCGGAGAAGAAATCAAGACGGAAATTGAAGCAAAATAAAGCTGGGCAAAGGTAGGCGAGGTATACAAATTTAAGAACCGAGATAAAAAGGAATATACCCACCTCTTCAAGGCTACCTTCCAGACATCCGAGATGGCTTCTAAGGCATCCGAAGCTGGCCTAATAATGTTTTGCACTAAGGTCTCTGCGTCGTGCATCGAGAGGGAAACTTTTGTATCCGTACAAGTTTGCTTCTCGTGCTATGCCTTAGAACAGCACGCGACAAAAGACTGCAAATTTCAAGGCAAAGTGTGCTCGGGGTGCGCCGGTTCCGGACACACCTGAAAAGAGTGCCAAATAGAGGTAACAAGAGATGCCTCAATTGTGATAATCCCCACCACACCCTCTCAATGTCTTGCCCCGTGAAGAAAAATATGGTTAACGAAAAGAAAAGAAATATACAAGAGGAGAAAACCCGCAATGCAAATACCAGCTACGCACAGGCTGCCAAAAATCAGGAAAAGGATAAAACATCACTCCAGCTAGACCCGTCGATGAACCTGGATTTGGTCATGTGTGTAATCCATGCCCACTTTGTGAATATTGCCAAACTCGGTAGCTACGCCACTGAGTTAAACCGTATGCTGACTCAAAACGAGATGAAACCCATGTGGTTCCCCGATAACCCCCCATCTGGCGAACTATACCAAACTCAGACAGGGAACAAATTTGACCTGACACCAAGAAACAGATCGAAATCAAGGGACCCCCGCCTGAACAAGTGAAATACTTCCGTATCGTCCGGAAGAATGAAAATTGAACAATAGACCTAAAGAGAAAACACAACTTAAAAGACGAGCTAACCGAACAGGAACGCTAAGGAAAGCACACAACTCGCACCTAAACCTAAAACCACAGACCTTAACCAAGACTGACAAAAGTGAAGGAAATCATCGAAGTGGTGGTCAGAGGAAAATTTAAATTGGATTATGATTATGACGCTAGTGAAGACGACCTACTCTCGGCATTAATAGATGGCAGCATCGAATTATGCCCTGGGTCATGCTTCAATCTCTCTCATGATCAATTTAAAAAGAAAAGATCTGGTAGGGTGAGGTCACCTGAACGAGAAGAATCAGCGAAAGTAAAAAACACCCAAGGAGAATAAAATGGCATACAACACAAGAATCATCAATAGAATAAAGATCTTTTCACTCTATGTGAACGGTTGGGTAGGAAAAAAATTTGTCTACAATAACCATTAGAGAAGTAGATCCGGACATTGTCCTAATCTCTAAGCACGGCCTTAATGCAGAAAATAACCCCATTAAGATATACAACTATAACACCATTACGACCAGCCACACTAATGAAAGATTCGACGGTGTTGCATTAGCCGTGCGTAAGGGCATTAAGTACAAAGAGATCACCAACCTAGAGGAATCATACCTCGCAATTAAGATTAGTACGACCTAGATGATCTTGTCATAGCGTTGGGTACTAACCCCTAAGAAGTTCATATCCCCCTATTCCCAATTTCCGGCGCTTTTCAGAAGAAACAACTCTGCCATTCTGATAGGCGACCTTAATGCCCGTTGTAGTGAAGCTGGCTATACCTCGTCATTTAATGGATCAGGGGCCTCCCTGAACCTTCTTATAGAGCGAAACGTGGTGCAAAGAGTTGTTGGTCCAGAGTTCCCCACGTACCTAACTGGAAGATACTCCACAACACCTGATATCATCCTCACTAATGCTAATTTTGTTTTGAATCACATGACGGTTCCAGGCCCTTATACTCCGTCAGACCATATTAGTATGGTCACTACAATTTCGACGTCCCCCATACAGGTCAGAATCCCAACTCGTAGATGTTTACCCAAGGCGAACTGGGAAGACTACAGAAGAATCCTACAAGAACACCAGGAGGAACGGCTGGACGTATCTACGCTTGAAGACCTCGACAAACATCTAAAAATAATCATGGATAAAATAACGGAGGCGGACAGAGTGGCTATCCCAAGGGTAGCATTCACAACTCTCCCGGCACCACGGTGGGACGCGGTCATTATTCATAGAAAAGATAGATTAGAGAAACTAGTTAGAGAAATCAATGAATACGGTAACTCAGCCGATCGTTATAGGGAGTTCTAGAACCTTCGCTTGGAGATTTTTACTCCTAATCAGCGAGAAATCCAAGACGCTCTGGGACGGAATCATTGAAGGGATGGACATAGAAAGCAATCCCAGGAAGTTCTGGTCCCAGGTCAAAAGGCTAAGCGTCACTCTTCCCACCAAGTCAAACATTGCCATCAAAGTTGACGGAATAAAAATCCTTGATGATCAGACTATCGAACACCACTTTAGGGAACATTGGGGAAAGAAATTCGAAATGGGGGAGTATGGGGAGAAAATTGATCGAATTTAGAGGAGCGAGGACCAGTCCTAACGCCCTTCCACTGTGTGGACGTCACTCGACGGGCGATAGAAGATGGACGACCTTTTACCTTATAGGAGTTTAAAGCAGCCCTAAAAAGCTTTAAACAAAAGGCTCCAGGGATTTAGGGTATCACTAGAGCCCATCTGATGAATGCCCCAGCAAACCTCAATTTATCAATACTCAGCCTCTTCAATGCCTGCCTGAATGTTGGGTACTTCCCTGACTTACTTAAAAGAGCTAGGATGATTTTCCTCTCAAAGCCATGAAGCCTAAATGTGAGATCAAGAGCTACATACCAATATCCCTACTTGAGTTCATAGGGAAGCTGTTCGAAAAACTGATTAATGACAGGCTAATGAACTACAACGTGCAACAGCATGGCTTCCGCAGACAACTTGATATGAAAACAGCCCTTGCCCTGATGACCGAATACATTGCTATAGCAAAGATTGAGAACAAGAACGTTGATGTCGTGCTCAGAGACGTAATATCAGCGATTGACAAAGTATAGACCCCAGGACTTAAGAAGAAATTATGCGATCTGGGTATGGAAACAAACATCACAAGGCTCCTGTGTGACTATCTTGAAGACTGGGAGGCGGTCATAAAAATAAATAACTACGAAGGACAGTCCTTTTCCATGAAAGCCGGGGTACCTCAGGGAAGTTGTCTGAGCCCGACTCTATACACGTTCTATAAAAGTGATCTCTCCGCGCCTACCCATGACTACGCCTTATATGTCCAGCTGGTTGACGACATATCACAGGTGATAACCAGCAACTATCGAAACCCAACTGACATCGCAAACAGGACTGCAGGCGAGATACACAACCTCAATACCTACGAAAATGGCGCCAAGATACGGACCAATGTGGAAAAATTCAAAGTCCTTCCCAACGGACGTAGCAAAACAGCGGATATATTGTTCAGAGATGAGTTATATCCGTATACACATGAAGTCCGGGCCCTTGGACTCAAAATCACAACAAGAGGCTATTGTAATCATCTTAAAGAAAAGGTCGGGCAGGCCCAGAGAAGTTTGCAATACCTCTATAGATTTAATGGACTCCCCTTCCCCCCTAAACAAAAGAAAACTATTCATGAGCTTAGTGAGGCCGATCCTGCTGTACCCCGTCATTCCTCTACGCATGGCTAGCAAAACTCAACTCCAAAAAGCACAAGCGGTGCAGAATAAGGCACTGAGGTACATTTTTAATGTCAGTTTACTGGATTTCATCCCATCAAGCACTCTACACAAACTCGCTGGGATCGAACCTCTAAACGTCACCCTACATAATAGAGCAAAGGATGTATGGACAAAGATCTATGCATACAAAGTGTCAGATTACCCGAACTCGACAACCGTATTAGATACTACCTTCATGAATTCGGCAGCAGCCAATTGCGTACGCAGGAGGATGTTGTTCCACTGTACAGATAATCATACCCCCGGAAAAACGCCAAAACCCTAATAAGACAACTTGATTAAAAACTTCATACATGTGATCATGTATACCTTTTATATAGAATAAAAAATAAATAAATAAAAATAAAATAAACAAAAATATCCGTAGTGGACAAATTAAGTACTCAAATAAATAATAAAATATCAAACAAACAAATAAAAGATTCGTAGTGGACAAATTATGCACAAAAGAATAGCAAAAATAACTAACAAACGAATAAAAGATCCAAAAGGGACACGAAAAAATCTAATCAAGAAGCATACGTAACACACATGTATGTTAATACAAAAATGAGTAAGCTCTGCTATCAAAATTCAAGCAAACACAAAAACAAAGGCTTGAATGCTTCCATGATGTTGAATTGAAACAAGAAAAACCAAAGAAGCCCAAATGAAGATAGTGCCAGACGTACTGGCACACAAATTCTACTACTAAAATACCACTTTTTCTAACTATTTACTCTCTTACTATCCCACACATTTTTCCCCATCTTTTATTGAAATCAAATCAAAAACAAAAAATTATAAGAGTTACTACCATATTTCCATGAAGATGACCCACTGCGGTCGAAAGCGTCTAGGAATAAAATATGTCCTTTGTGGCTATTTTCTCTCTCCTCAAGATCCTGTTAAGAGACTTGTAAGACAAATCAAGAAATTGCAAATCAAAATCAATAACGCTGCCACAGCTCTTGACTTTAATAACGCATGTATACAACATGGCCTCCTACCTATATATATATATATATATATATATATATATATATATATATATATATATACCATTATATATATATGGTGTTAGGTGTGGGGTACTTTTTGTAGTGAAAACCCCAGATTCTTAATCACTATCCTTATCTTTAGCTGGTGGCAGATAAAGTTGGGTTATTTTTTGTTTGAAAGAACCCTTTTTATTTTCAAGTTACTTCCCCCCTTTCAAGTTAAATTATTCAGTAACCAGTTTCCAAGTTCGTTCAAAGATTTTCAAAGAAAGTGGAACAAATTCTTTTTTCTTTTTTTTTGATTGATCATTTTTGGTGGTGACCATTTTTTCCCCAATTTTATTTGCGTTGTGTGTGTGGTTTTTTTTTTGGGGGGGGAGACGATCTTCCCTAAAAAACCCTACTAATCCTGGTGCAGGATTAAAGGCCTATAATTATTGGTCACATAGAGATCAACCTTTGAATTATTTTCTATGTTATTTTCTTTATTGCGTGCAATCTTTGTGTAACAAAATCTCCGTTAGTATGTTTTATACGATCGTCAGAGCTTCATAATCTTTTCCGTAAGTTTCTTGGGTGCGCCTAGTGGTCAGACACGCATTAAAACCAACAAGATGTCCTCATTTGAGCGTTTCTGTTAACAAGGATAGATCCTTGAGTTGTCAGGCAAGGATCTAGTTGCATATGTTCAAGAGGAAGAAAGAAATGAAAGTGCAGTAAAAAGAGAACAGAGAGAAGCTGAAGAGAGAAGAGAAAACGAAGTAAGAGAAGCTGATAAAGAACAGAGAGAAGCTGAAGAGAGAAAAAGAGAAAGAATTCGTCAGCATGAGCGTGAGCTTAACAGGAATCATTTGGAGACACTTTCTGTTAGCTCGAGAAATATATCCCCCCAAACCCCTTCGGTAAAGTTGCTAGTGTTTAAGGACAGAGAGAATTTCACCGCCTAGTTAACTCACTTGAGAAAATTCTCGAAGTAAACCACTGGGATATTGAAGCCGATGAAGTCGCTCGACTATTTCGTCTCCTTAATACTAACCTCCAAGAAATCTTCATTTCACCCTCAGCCGAGGCTACTCTCGACTACTCCTCTCTCAAGTCCGAATTATTATAGGTGGTTAATATGAATCCCGATTACTATAGGTCAAAGTTCCGCCAGGCAAAAATAATCCCCGGCCAGACCTGCAGTCCATTTGGATTTAGCCTCCAGAGAACTTTCCAGTTCTGGTTGGACTCATATCAAGTCAACCGCGACTACGAGTCTCTAATTGATTTCGTTCTAGGGGATCAATTGAAGGCTGCACTACCCTCTGAAATCCACGAATTCGTGAAGGACAGACGCGTGTCTTCTTTCAAGGAATGCATAGGAGAAGCGGGATGTGCACGCATCAAGCCACCATCTTTACCCGAGAAAAAACAAGAAGTTTCATCCCCCATCCTCCCAAAGTAAAAATAACCCTTCCAAATTTTTCACAAAGAAGTCACCTAAATTTGTGAAGGTACCTGGTCCCTTTAAACCCAAGTACCATTCCCCGCCAGAATCGAGAGATATTAAGCCCCTCATAAATAATCCCCCAGCGTCGGATTACCCTCGTAGTCCCATAAATTGATTTCTTGCGGAGTTCGCTGCCATGTGATGACCTACTTCCCCCAAAACTCCCAATATCGTTCTGCCCCTAGTCATCAAATCCACCAAATAAGTGCCTCTCTCTCTCTCTTATCTGCTCGCTCGCCTGAAACGACATCAACTTCCCCAACAAGCAGTCTCCCGGGACAGCAAGTTATCGAATGTCAACCCTCGTAAGAGAAACCGGATGCACTTGCTTCGTCGTCTCTGAAAAGTTGCTCCCTCCAGTGGGCCCCGACCACGATAAATTTGCAGTAGTCCATGACTACTTGGACCGATCATCGCCCATTGGCTTACTTAAAGAATTGTTAGAACCAGAATGGAAGGCTTATGCGTTGTAGTTTACTTCTAATGGAATACCAATTCCGAATAAGGTACATTAAAGTGACTGTCTAAGTAGAAATCCGGTCGATGATCCTCCCCCTGCAAAGTAAATGTGGTAAGCATTGTACTCCCGTGCACATAATCGACTCTGTGAACTCGTTTTGTTTTAATAATTCTAGAACTCCCTCTTTAACCGTGTATGTTTATTTTCCTTGGTTCTCATGTAAAATTTGTTTTCCTTTTGTACATATTTGTTCTTTGCGTGTGTTTTTCTGTTTTTTTTTTGTGTATGGTATTTTTCTTTAACTTTATTAATATATACTTCCACTACGCTTTTTTGAATGAACCCTTTTAATTTTTTTTAGTAACTCGCATTTATTTACTTTGTGTGTTGTTTTGTTGCCCTGGTTAACTACCATACCCTTTTTAAGTATACCCTACGCCAGAGATTGAACGGAAGTAAATTCATTTATTTAGAGACCACTGTGTCGTCTTAAATTTAAAGGTCCACTCTTATGGGGCACCTGTAAACTTAAGTCAAAATTTTCCCATATGCAACTCCTCCCATGTTTGGTGATACCCTTTACTTCCTCTTCAAATCAGGAAAACATCATCTTCGGAAAGGGAGGCGTGTGAGGAAATGCCCTCGAAGGACCACAGTGAGAGAAAGCCTATTGGAAATACCAATTTATTCTTTCAAGACCACGTGAGAAGGTCTAGGAAGAATCCGTCACTCGCTTAATCACCCGTCCCAGCTGTGTTTGTTTCCAAACACCGATCCTCCCCCATATTAACCCTACCCTCATATCGCGAGGTGAGTTTGATCGTCTGGAACCACGTGTTATCATGAATTGTATTTGCTTAGACTGGCGCCATGAATCCCTTGGGGACCGGGCAAGGCTTTGAGGCGTCTATCAGAGCAGCCACCCGGGTATTTAACCCGAAGCTCACCATCTCTCGAGGAGAATGAAAGCTTACCATTTACTCCGTTCAGACTTCCGTCTGTTTCCCGTGACCCATCGCAACTCGTCGTCGTAAGTCGTCGAAGATCTCGTCGGCAGATCTACTTTCGTTAAGCTTTGGCCCCTGTTCAGAGGAAAGCTATAGAGCAACCCTTCTTCTCGGTGAGTTGGGCGGCAGGCTCATCTTCACCACCCCTTCAAGATTCCCGTCTTTCAAAACTGAAACTCCCTGCCGGTCAGCAAAAACATCTCGAGTTGAGATTACGTCTCTCTAGAGCAGAGAAAATCTCCTTCTTCATCGCGAAGTAATCTAACCCCATCTTCGAGTCCTCCTAGGCAGGGCTCACTGAAGTATCTTCTTGAAGACTTGCGTCGTTGTTTTGCACCCACCATCCAATTCGCCCGCGCTTGAAAGAAAAGCGATCGTGTATGGTCATCCCCAGATTACCTCGTTAATCTTCACTTAATTCATTTTACTACCCTAAGTGATTTGTTCCCCCTTCTGTATATATATATATATATATATATATATATATATATATATATATATATATATATATATATATATATATATATATATATATATATATATATATATATATATATATATATATATATATATAAATTGCCCCCTTTTCATCAAAAGTAAAATTATATTTGGGGGTATTGTCTTCATATATCCTTTGAACTGCAACTTGGGAAGCCATTAATCTAAATCCGGCCAACCGTAATTCGCACTCTTTATTAATCGCCCAAACATATCTTCAGCGGCCTGTGCTCAGCTGTCTGCACGTGCTTGTGTAAGACATCACTTGGTTAATTTTGTATTCTTCTTTCCTCCCTCCCTCCATTCTTCTCCGGCAAAGTTAAAATCAAGATAAAAATAAGTATTTTTGCTTCGACAGTGTATTTATTTTTCAAGGGGCTATCTGGCGACTGCCCACTTGGGCATAACTCCACGCAAACAAACAGCCCAGTTCTAGGCTACTTTAAAATAAAATTTTTAACAGAAACAACATTAAAAAGGGGATAACAATCAGGGAGCAAGCTCTGGCGTCGGGGGAAGGGATCCCCCCCCCCACCCGGCGCAGAAGACTGCGACCTACAAAAAAAACAAACAAACAACAATAACAAAAAACAAGTTAAATACAAGGGAGAAGGCCGGCCTCACCCAAAAGTCAACAAGTCCACCAGTCATGATGCACGCAGTCGTCCAGAGTACAAGGACAGGCGGTAGCAACCCCACCCATCCCGGTACCGGGACAGGTGTCGTGCGCGAAGATCACCCAGACTGGGACATTCGACAAGAATGTGCCGAACAGTCTGGGAGACGACGCAGTTGTTGCAATAGGGCGCAGGCGAGCGCTCCATCAAATAGCGATGCGTCACACGAGTGTGCCCGATTCGGAGACGACAGAAAGCAACCTGAAGCCGTCGCGGCATTGGGGGATAGGTCCATGGGAACAGTCGCGGCGCAATGGCACGCAACTTAAAGTTCCCTTTGACCGTCTACCATCTTGTTTGCCAAGCACTCCGAAGAGCTGCCCGTGTTCCTGCCATGTAGTCGGTGTGAGGAAGAACGAAACGCTGGTCTGGTCGCAAAGTCCGCACGGACTCTTCGGCACCCTCATCGGCGCGCTCATTCCCCGCAATGACTACGTGCATTGAATGCTGGCGGAGCAGCATCACAGCTAGAGAATACGGAAAAAGCGGTCGCCACGCATTCCGCCAGGGACGCGGGGTTGGAGATTGCGGTCCCATTCTCCTGGAAAACGGGAGGGGGGTCCTGCGAGAACTTGCTTTAAATCCTTTTGACTCGCCTCCACACCTCAGCTAAAGGGGTCTTCCCGTTAAGTGAAGACACGTATGCCCGCCAAGAAGAGCGGTGGGCGTGCTTCGAAATATACCGGAACCTAGCCCTAGCCCGACGAAATTCAGCGACAGTGAAATCTTTCGGGCGGCGCTTATAGCGAATGTAGGCATAACGCTTCTGTTTGAGGGCTGTCTCACACTCGGCCGACCACCATGGGAGTGGTCGGCGTGCAAAACGGCCAGACGTCCTAGGAATAGTAGTCAGGCCCACGGCCATGAGGTTCCCGGAGAAGAACTCAACGGCCTCATCTACCGACCTAAACTCCTCGACTGAGATAGAGAATTCAGTCATTTCCTGAAATGCAGGCCATCGCGCCAGCGCCAAGCACCACCGATTTGGGCTCTCAGGCGACAGTTGCCCTGAAAATGATATTTGAATGGAAAATTGATCACTACCATGGGGGTCATCGACCACCCCCCAATCAAAATCAGGCTGTGCATCCGAACAGCAAAAAGATAGGTCAAGGCAAGAAAATGAAGCGGTTGTCGGATCAGATTGGCACGGACTTGTTCCCTGGGATTTATGGAGTAATCTCCCCAGAGAGGATGCCTGCCGTTAAGATCTCCAAACAAGAGATAGGGCCTCGACAAACGTGCCGCGACGCGGCGAAGTCCCCCGCGTCGAAGTCAGGTGACGGTGGAATGTACGCAGAAATCTGAGTATACCTCCTATCCAGGTGCAGCTGCACAGACACTGGCTGAAAGGAGGTATCTAAAGAGAAAGGAAGAACGGAGACATCATGCCGGGTGTAAACCGCACATCCCCCAGCCCGGCTATCCCGCAGTAATGGGGTCGGAGGACCGTTATACCCGGGAGGGCAGGCAGCGGGCACGCGCCTAGCATGGTCTCCTATAAAAATATAGCTAACGGAGAACGGGACGGGACGAGACGAGCCTCCGCAGCTCCTCCCAGTTGGCCAGGAGTCCACGGAAATTCCATTGAAGGAATATGCCACCGGGCCTAGCTCGGAGGCGACGCGGGGGCCCTCTTCGAACTGAAGAACTTCACGGGAATGGCCGTACGGTTTCAGGGGGCAGAACCTCGGGCGCTGTTGACCGGACAAAGTGCTTAAGGCGCTGTCGCCTTCCAAGATTTATTGGGGGAGGTTGGGCTTGCCATGCGAGTCTTTTCCTCCCTCCGCCTCGAAACCTTAGGCGGGCGTTGCAGCTTTGGGGGTGGGGGGCCCTCTTTTCGAGGAACCACCGTCTCCAAGCCACTCGCTCCACCTCGGGGCGTGAGCGGAGGAGCCGAAGCTCCTTTGTTGCTGTCCTCCTTTCGGGGGACAGCCTTAGGAACCCCGGTAGATGGCGTAGTGACCATCTTCAAGGGTGTTGCCTCCTGTGAGTCTAACGACTTGGTAGAGGCGCGTGGCCGTTTCGCCTTACGACTAACGGTCACGCTGGGGGAAGAGGATGGAGCCCTGGTTTTAGCTGGGACTAGATGTGAACCCTTTTTGCCGCCAGCTTTACCAGGGGAGAGCCCGGGTTGAGTAGAGCCCGCAGAAGGGCTCCGAATTAGCGCGGAAACAACCGTGCTCGTTGGCCTGGATGGGCCAGGAGCAGAGGGTGCCTTTCTAACTATTGGGGCATATGAAGTCCCAGGCAGAGCCGGGCGCGCCAGGACCAAGTCCTGGTGGTCGCAGGGGCACCGGTCAAAAGACATCCCTCCCTTCTTTGTACTACCTCGGAGGCCCCAGCCGTTTGAGGAGGACCTTGCACACGGGCGGATTCCGGTTCGGTGCTTGGCGCAGAGCACGGATTCCCCCCATGGAAGGCCCTACCGTCTGAGGCTGGGTTTCCTTAAGGACCATGTCTATCACAGGAGAGGCCTCCAGTTGGCCATCCCCTCCCAGGACATCGCAGGTTCCCTTGGCAGCGTCACCAGTCTTTTGTGGGGAGGCACAGGCCTTGACCCCGGCAAGGTTTAAGATTCTTGCCAGCAGGTCTTTTGAGGGAAGCGACCGAAGGGGCCTGGCTTCCCTCTCCCACCTAAGGGGGTTTGCCTTACCGAGCCGCTTGCACGAGGGGCGGTCGGCAAGGGGCTGCCTGCTGGCTTTCTTAGCTGACCCCTTAGAAAGCAAAGGAGGGACTGCCGCAGGAGATAGGGAGGTGCCCGAAAGCACCTCCAGAGAAGGGGGTGAGGGGGAGTACCCTACACCCGTAGGCGTAGGAGAGGAGTAAGCCTCCTCTCCGGTTTAAGAAGTATGGAGGGTCCCCTGCGCAAGCACAAGGGGGGGGGGGGAGATACGACCATTTTCTCGGTGGAGCTGCCCGAGAGCGGCTCCGTTGATGTTACAGGGGAAGTTGGGAGCTGTTTTTTTTTATATTCATCATTGGGCATGGTGACCGTCTTTTTGTACACGGGACGCAATAGCTCACCACCTCTCACAGTTGCACACACTGCAAGAGGTGCTTGCAAGTCCGGCAGAGCCATCCGCTGCCATTTGGGACAACCCCTCCCGCCTGGTGGCCTGGCAGTCCATCGGCATGGCGGCTCCACCTTATACACGGCGTAAAATTGATAGAATGTGAAGAGGAGAGAAAAAGGGATGTGAGGAAGTTATGGGTGGGGATGAAGCAGGTTGTTAAAAAAAAAACATCCCGAACCAGGGCTCAGGGGTTAGGGAACATTGTCCCCTCCCCTCTCAGCCCCGATCCGGGACGGTTGGCTTGAGAAGAAGGTCAACATCTACCCTGTGAAATTAGAGGCTGACCAGAGAAAGTTGTGGGAGAGGTTGTATGAAAAGCGACGAGATTGGAGAGAAATACAGGCTCTCTGAAGGAAGGAAGAGAGGCTAAGCTGGGGCCGGACGAAGCGCGCTTCGACAGTGTAAGTCAAAGATTTCTTCACTGGGTTTTTTTTTCCAAGGTGAAAATTTATTCTCAAAAGGAGAAACTTTCAGGAATACGAAAATGTGAGGTAAAAGTCAAAGAGATTCAACTGACAATAAACTTATTCCAAAGTTTGTTTCACTACGCAGCCAAGTGGAAATAAAAAACCGATAGAAATAACTAGTGAACAAATAACTTGATAATAAACTTTAAATGAAGCTTAGATTTTTTGCTCTTTGGGGCAACAGAAAGTGTGTTATTTAACCGAAATTAAGTATTGAGTGATAGAAGAAGAGAAGGAAAAGAATTCCGATGGAAACAATGGAAAAAATTCCCTATTGCGAGAATGAGATGTAGCAAATGATAAGGGTAATTGACTTGATGCTGATAAATGTGTGTAAACGGGATCATATGAGGAATGGAGTGGAAAAGTACAACATAAATTGGAAAGAGGATGATGATGATGATCTTGCCATCCTTTCCTGGTTTCTCTCGGTCCTGTAGGGAAGCAAATGCACCAGACATCTGATGAGGGGCATTTTCTCCCAGTTTCAGACCCTCTGGTAGTCTGGTAGTGGAAAGAAATTACCTGTGCTTCTTTCTTCTAAACATCATCTTTATACCAATTTTTTGCTTCCTCTCACACTTTTTCATAGACGAAGTTTCGTCTAATCATCCATGGTCGGGGCCGGGATGAGAATAACGGTTCAGTACCTCGCTTTTGACTGTGGTGAGGTGGCGGGGGGATGTAACCTACCTTCTTTCTTACCACACTTTTCCCCTACAACTGCACCCTCTTTTCTTTACCCACCCCAAATGGACGACATGTTTCAGCTATCATTTGCAATACTGTATGTTGTCATTCGGGCGGCAACGCCTGTATATGCGTGTATCCCTAGACCTAACGCCTTTATAAATATCTGCCGTTATATATCTTCTACAGATACTTTCACTTCATCCACTTCAACACATTCATTAAAGAGCAGTCCGAGATGTTGAATATAATTAATGAGTAGTTGAGTTCCTATTTCTGTTTCTGTCTTTCCAAAAATAAACTTCCGGCTGAAAGTAAATTTCATTTAAAGGAGGGACGTTCGGAATTTCAATGAAACCATGCATTTAGGATGGTCGAGTCAATTTGAATAACTCAAATACTTTCCATCACTTTTAAGGGGAAGCTTAGTTAGTAAAACCTTCTCCTCTTGGTTTTGAATCTCTGTCCAGCCTTAGATTTTCAAATCGGGGCATTCGAGGTTTCCCTTTAATGGGCAGTGTGTGGAAACAAAGTTTTTGTTTGTTTGTTTTTTTGCTCTATTAGCCGATGGCAGTGGTAATTATAAGAAAGGAATTTTGACAAATTTAATTCTTTGTTTACGATGAACCATCTCCTAAAAAAAATATCCTATCCCTCTATTTATATAACCATGCAACTTTAGGTTAGGATAGGAGGAGATGAAAATCTTATCCTCAAGATTGGCCATTCATCAACAGTCCAATTTGGAGCAAATTCTGAGTGGAATCAAAGATGCTTCCGTATTTTTGAACCTCGAGTTTCAATTATGAATGGTCTTGCGCTTATGTTCAGGCATTATTTCAGGATCTTTTTTCCCACTCTTATGAAGAAAGGGATGTTTCTCCATAAATTAACTATTTTCTTTATTGGATATTAGATGTTATCGAATTCTTTTCTTTATCCGTTATTCTGAGTATTAGATAAACACTGATATATCATTATAATTGTATAAAAATTCTTATAGGTTGAAAACAAATATACAATGGCTGTTGTTAATTTCTTTGAATTTTATTTAAATAATATTATAATATACTTTGGTGTACGATTCTTGTTATATTTTTGAAGGTATTGTTAGCGTTTTTTTTGGTTTTTTTAATTAAAAGGCTATCTGGCGACTGCCGACTTAGGCATAAGTTGCCGTAAACAAACAGCCTAGTTCTAGGCTACTTTAAAAAATTGAACAGGAAACAATAAAAAGAAATAACAATAACAATAACAAAGCAATAACAAAAACAATAACAGAAACAACAACAACAATTAAACCGGGTTAAACGAAAGGGAGAAGGCCGGCCTCACCCAAAAAGTCAATAAGTCCACCAGTCAAAGTACACGCACTCGTCCCCAGTACAAGGGACAGGCGGTAGCGACCCCGCCCATCCCGGACCGGGACAGGTGTCGTGCGCGAAGATCACCCAGACTGGGACATTCGACAAGAATGTGCCGAACAGTCTGGGGGACGACGCAGTCGTTGCAATCGGGCGCAGGCGAGCGCTCCATCAAATAGCGATGCGTCACACGAGTGTGCCCGATTCGGAGACGACAGAAAGCAACCTGAAGCCGCCGCGGCATTGATGGATAGGTCCATGGGAACAGTCGCGGCGCAATGGCACGCAACTTTAAGTTCCCTTCGACCGTCTCCCATATTCTTTGCCAAGAAGTCCGAAGAGCTGCCCGTATTGCTGCCATGTAGTCAGTGTGAGGAAGAGCAAAACGCTGGTCCGGTCACAAAGTCCTCGCGGACTCTTTGGCGCCCTCATCGGCGCGCTCATTCCCAGCAAATGCTACATGTCCAGGAACCCAGCAGAAGATAATCTCGACATCTGCCCGGCTCGCCAAAACCGTGGCGTCACGGATTTCGCGAACCAGGGGAGGCGGAGATTCCAATGCCCCGAGAGCACACAGGGCGCTTTGTGAGTCGCTATAGATCACAATCCGGTCTTCGAACCGGGCACGTCGCGTAATCTCCCGTACCGAGTGGTGTATTGCCACCAGCTCGGCCGTGAAGACAGACGCAGCGCCTGGTAGAGCCCCGCTGACTTCAAACAGAGGGGATACGGCGTCGAAGCCGACCCCCTCTGGGGGCTTGGAGCCATCCGTATACACTGGCACCGTACCAGCGTGACACGATGTGTGCTCCAAAAAGGTCGAACGCAATACTCCCGGCGCTGTAGAAACTTTGGGCGCACAGGCGTGGCGACAAATAGCCAAATGTGGTACCCTCCAGGGTGGCGTCCTGGGCAGAACCTGGGGCGCCACCGGCCCGAGAGCTATATCTACCTCTCGAAGGAGTTTCCTGGCCCTAAATCCAAAGGGCTTAGGGTATGACTGGCGTCTCTCGGTGGCATAGGCACCATCGAGATCAGCTGCGGATGCAGTGAGAGCTGTTGGCGACTGAGGGAGGCGCTGGGCTCGCGCGTACAGGCGAGTGATGCACTGCACGGTGCGCAAAGCGAGTGGCATCTCCCGAGCATCGACCAACAGGCTCTCAATGGGGGAAGTGCGGAAGGCACCGGTCGCAAGGCGAAGGCCGGTGTGGTGGATCGAATCCACCTTCCGCAATAAACGCTCAGCTGCGGATGCATAAAACTCGCATCCGTAGTCGAGCTTCAGGCGGACAAAGGATTGATAAAAAAGTAAGACAGTATCCCTATCAGCGCCCCAAGCGCTGAGCGTCACGGAAGGGAGAATGTCCATGGAGCGGGTACAAGAGACCCTAAGGCTGCGAATATGATCCTCCCAGGTGAGGCGTCGGTCGAATACAAGACCAAGGAAACGGTGCAACTCAACCACATCCAGGCGCACCCAATTAAGAAACAAATCTGGGTCGGGGTGAAGCCGTGGATGGCGACAGAAGTGCACCACCTTAGTCTTGGCCAAAGAAAACCGAAACCTGTGCGCTTTGGCATAGCGAGAGACGCGGTTCAATGCCTGTTGAAGTCGACGCTCCAGAGTTGGCATCTAGGCCACGCCAACAGAGATCGAAAGGTCATCCACGTAGAGCGTAGCGAGAACATCTTCCGGCAGCACCAAGGTGATGCCGTTGATGCTCAGGGCAAAGAGTGTGACACTGAGGACACTTCCCTGCGGGACACCCTTTTCCTGCTCCTTTGGTCCGGAGAGTGCTCCCCCCACCCGTACGCGGAATCGACGATCTCGCAAAAATTCAGATGTAAACATTTGGAGGCATCCCCTCGCCCCCATCGTGTGGAAAGTCTCCATAATACCGTATCGCCATGCGGCATCATAGGCCTTCTTCAGATCAAAAAACACCGTGGTGTAGTGCTGTCTACGAAGGAAAGCCTCGCAGACGGCATTTTCCAGTCGGAGCAGAGCATCCGACGTGGAGTGGAACTTACGGAAGCCGCACTGTGCAGAAGACAGATGGTCTCCGCTGTCCAGGAAATAGGCTAATCTAACATTTACCAATTCCTCCATCAACTTGCACACGCCAGAGGTTAGAGAGATTGGGCGGAAACCGGTCGGAGTAGAGTGATCTCTCCCCGGCTTGCGAAAGGCGAGCACAGTAGCGATTCGCCAGGAGTCTGGGAGAAGACCTTCCACCCGGGTCTTGTTGAACAAATCTATGAGAAATACCATGCCTCGCTGACCCAGGTGTCGAAGCATGGCGTACGGGATATCGTCCGGACCATGGGCGGTGTCCGGGCACGAAGCGAGAGCGGAACGCAACTCACTCACAGTAAACTTGTCGTTGAAGGGTTCTCCGCCTCTGGAGGTAAAGTCCAGCATGCGGCCTTCCGCGACATCACGACGTGCATTAAATGCTGGCGGAGCAGCATCACGGCTAGAGAATGCGGAAAAAGCGGTCGCTAATGATTCTTCCACGGACGCGGGGTCCGAGATTGCAAACCCATTCTCCTGGAGAACAGGAGGGGGGTCCTGCGAGAACTTGCCCCGAATCCTTTTGACTCGCTTTCCCACCTCAGCTAAAGGGGTCTTCCCGTTAAGTTAAGACACGTATGCCCACCAAGAAGAGCGGCGAGCGTGCTTCGAAATATACCAGAACCTAGCCCTAGCCTGACGAAATTCAGCGAGAGTGAAATCGTTCGGGCGGTGCTTATAGCGCATGTAGGCATAACGCTTCTGTTTGAGGGCCGTCTCAAACTTGGCCGACCACTATGGGAGTGGTCGGCGTGCAAAACGGCCAGACGTCCTAGGAATAGTAGTCAGGCCCACGGCCATGAGGTTCCCGGAGAAGAACTCAACGGCTTCATCTACCGACCTAAAAACCTCGACTGAGATAGAGAATTCAGTCATTTCCTGAAATGCAGGCCATCGCGCCAGCGCAAAGCACCACCGAGGTGTTCTCTCAGGCGGCGGTTGCCCTAAAAATGATATTTGAATGGGAAAGTGATCACTACCATGGAGGTCATTGACCACCCCCCAATTAAAATCAGGCTGTAAATCCGAAGAGCATAAAGATAGGTCAAGGCAAGAAAATGAAGCGGTTCTCGGACAGTGATGCGTAAACTCATCCACGTTTAAGACACCCATCTCAAGCTTTTCGATCAGATCGGCAAGGACTTGTCCCCTGGAATTTATGGAGTAATTCCCCAGAGAGGATGCCTGCGGTT
The DNA here is from genome assembly GCA_963969495.1 of Ceratothoa steindachneri. NCBI lineage: Eukaryota > Metazoa > Arthropoda > Malacostraca > Isopoda > Cymothoidae > Ceratothoa > Ceratothoa steindachneri. Next base: position 224,341,796 of record OZ018321.1, read on the forward strand.
CAGATCTCCAAGCAAGAGATAGGGCCTCGGCAACCGTGCCACGCCGCGGCGGAAGTCCCCCGCGTCGAAGTCAGCTGACGGGGGAATGTACGCAGAAATCTGAGTATACCTCCTATCCAGGTGCAGCTGCACCGCCACTGCCTGCCGTTCAGATCTCCAAGCAAGAGATAGGGCCTCGGCAACCGTGCCACGCCGCGGCGGAAGTCCCCCGCGTCGAAGTCAGCTCACGGTGGAATGTACGCAGAAATCTGAGTATACCGACTATCCAGGTGCAGCTGCACCACCACTGCCTGAAAGGAGGTAAATAAAGAAAAAGGAAGAACGGAGACATCATGCCGGGTGTAAACCGCGCATCCCCCAGCCTGGCCATCCCGCGGTGGTGGGGTCGCAAGACCCTTATACCCCGGGAGGGCAGGCAGCGGGCACGCGCCTAGCATGGTCTCCTGCAAAAAAAAATAGCTAACGGGAAAACGGGACGAGACGAGCCTCCGCAGCTCCTCCCAGTTGGCCCGGGGTCCACGGCAATTCCATTAAAGGAATATGCCCTCCAGGCCTAGCTCGGAGGAGACGCGGGGGCCCTCCTCGAATTGAAGACCCTCACGGGAATGGCCGTACGCTTCCCGGGGGCAGAACCCCGGGCGCTATTGGCCGGACAAAGCTCTGAAGGCACTGTCGCCTTTGAGGACTTATTGGGGGAGGTTGGGCTCACCATGCGAGTCTTTTCCGCCCTCTGCCTCGAAACCTTAGGCGGGCGTTGTGGCTTCGGAGGCGGGGGGCCCTCTTTTCGAGAAATCACCGTCTCCGAGCCACTCGCTCCACCTCGGGGCGTGGGCGAAGGGGCCGAAGCTCCTTTGTTTCTGTCCTCCTTTCGGGGAACAGCTTTAGGAACCCCGGAAGATGGCCTAGCGACCATCTTCAGGGGTGTTGCCTCCTGTGATTCTAACGACTCGGTGGAGGCGCGTGGCCGTTTCGCCTTACGGGAAACGGTCACGCTGGGGGAAGAGGAAGGAGCCCTGGTTTTAGCCGGGGCAGGGTATGAACCCATTTTGCCGCCAGTTTTACCAGGGGAGCGCCCAGTTTGGGTAGAGCCCGCAGAAGGGCTCCGAATTAGCGCGGAAACAACCGTGCTCATTGGCCTGGATGGGCCAGGAGCAGAGGGTGCCTTTCTAATTATTGAGGCATATGACGTCCCAGGCAAAGCCGGGCGCGCCAGGACCAAGTCCTTTGCCTCGCGGAATGAGAGTTGATCCTGGGCCTGAACGGCCAGGATTTCTTTCTCAAGAAGATATGCACCACATTGCTTCGAAGAAGCAGGGTGCGGCTCTCCGCAATTGACACACTTGGCCACACACGATTTGGACTTATCGTGTGTGTCGTAGAATGACTCCCGACGATACTATATATAACACTATTCGTTGAGGGAACTTCCTTAATTATCTTTAGAGTGCGTTACTGTCTGGCGGCCGATATTATGTATCTTCAAAATGCTTAAGAAGTGGAACTGAGCTCAAGGATAATAATATTGCTCTTATTAATAAAATAGAGTTTTATTAATAATAACTATAAACAATACACAAAAACGGAAAATATTGACATAAACAGAATGGAAAGGGTCGTGGAGACTCGGGCTAATCCAAGGATTCAAGGGATTAAAAAAAGGTAAAACCAATATAGAGTTAAAGAGATGGGATGGTTCGATAAACAATTTAAAGCACAGGATAGAATTGACAAAAGGGATCAATACTCAAAAGGTGACGTTTGGCTTACGTAACTTTTCATTAGGGTGCAGTGGAAGGTACTTGAAAGAATATTCGGTCCGCTGGCGAGTTCCAGCCGAAGGGGGGGGATAAAAGGATCCTGACGAGGCGTCTTGGAAAGGAGAACCGTTACTCGACGAACGGCTTGAAGAACAATGGCTGTTCTACTTTGTTCTCTTCTGAACAAAGGGGGGGGAATGAGAACCGTCTCTTGTCTACGGGCTCAAGAACAATGGCTGTTCTAATGTTGTTCTCCTTGAACAACAGGGGGGGGGGATGAGAACCGTTTCTTGGCGAAGGGCTCAAAACGAACAATGGCTGTTCTAATGCTGTTCTCCTTGAACAAAGGGGGGGGGATGAGAACCGTCTCTTGTTTACGGGCTCAAGAACAATGGCTGTTTTAATGTTGTTCTCCTTGAACAACAGGGGGGGGTGAGAACCGTTTCTTGGCGAAGGGCTCAAAACGAACAATGGCTGTTCTAATGCTGTTCTCCTTGAACAACAGGGGGGGATGGGAACCGTTTCTTGGCGAAGGGCTCAAAACGAACAATGGCTGTTCTAATGCTGTTCTCCTTTGAACAACAGGGGGGGAAGCCTTGGGGACTTGACGTCGGAAAGGCTCGAACCTTTGGCACTCAAGGAATATTGTCCTCCTTCTGGACAAGTGATGGTGAATCTCGAGGTCGAGGTCCCTTGGCGCACAAAGGGAGAGAGGGTCGTGGTGATGTTTCGCGACGAAAATCTGGATCTCCAATCTGATCTTAGTGGTAAAGTTTCCATATAAATAGCCAGGACATCTCCTTGGCGTGGGGGGAAAATGGAGTGAAAGCTTGGAGGGAACGCACAGCCGGGCCGGAGAAAAATGCCTTATCTGTTCATAAGCCTAACTCGATCTGGCGAGGTCGGCGTATGGGGGTGAACGGGGGGACGATAACCTCCTTGTTTAAACATTGGCATCCGGTAGCTGAGATAAAACTCCAAGCCTCGAATCGAAGATGCACGTGGGCAGCATCGTGGTTTTTAATAATATGGGATAGGAGTTGAAATTAACTCGTTCTATCACAGTGTGCTACCTTGGAGCAATTTACACATACTTCGGGTGACCCCGACTTTGCACGTCTACATGAGCGATTCGTATGGCCGAAGCGGTGACAGTAATAGCACCGCTGCGGCAGTGGCACGAATGCCTTCACGCGGTAGCGGTACCAACCGGCACGCACCGACTCAGGGAGCTTGTCACAGTCGAACGTGACGAAAAGTGGAGGGGTGGGTCTCAAGGCCCCTCCCTGTTTTCTCATCAAACGTTCGACCTTGACCGCCCCATGGTCAGGCAGCTCTAGGCTGATGTCCTCAATGGAGTAGTCAACGAGTTCCCTCGCATAAACTACTCCTTTCACAAAGTTCATGGTGGAGTGTGGCGTCAAACTCACCGGGGTGCCATGAAGTGTCCGAAGAGCACTTATCTTGGCCGCCTCGGCGGCATTCGCCGCATTCGCCAGAAGGCTCTCGTCCGAGAAACGGGTTACCTTCGGCTCTCTAGCAATTGCACTATCTAATCCTCTCCTCTGATGGATCATGTTACCCTTGGACAAAATGGTGCCATCAGTGGAGCAAATAACGAGGAAGCGTTTGAAGCCAGCAGGCTCGAAAACGCCAGGTAACCTCTGAATGAGGGGCCCCGATGTCATCGAGGCTCCACCCTGAGCACTTTTGGTCTTTGTCATCGTCAGGAGCTCCGTACCCAGGGGGGGCAGAGAGGCCGGATGTGCCGATCTTGGCTTGGTCGCTTGCCAAAGTGGCAGCAGACCAATCTGTTCCCGTAGCCCCCGCGAATGGAGAGGAGCCCCGAGTCTTCTTCGTCTTTTTGGTCTTTGTTATCCTTTTCTTTTTTGGAGAGGAGGGCGGGGAATGAACCCGCTTCTCACCCCCGCCGGTAGAAGCCCCCAGGCCAGATGGACCGGCCTCAGCCAGGTCCTTCTCCGAAATGGAGAAGGTCCTGGTGGTCGCAGGGGCATCATTCGGAGGAGATCCCTCCCCTCATTGTAGTGCCTGAGAATCCACAGCCGTTTGATGAGGACCTTGCATAGGGGCGGATTCGGGTTCGGTGCTTGGCGCCGAGCCCATATTCCCCCCCATGGAAGGCCCTACCGTCTGAGGCTGGTTTTCTTCAAGGACCATGTCTATCACAGGAGGGACCTCCAGTTGGCCATCCCCTCCCAGGACATCGCAGGTCCCCTTGGCAGCGTCATGAGTCTTTAGTGGGGAGGCACAGGCTTTGACCCCGGCAAGGTTTAATATTCTTGCCAGCAGGTCTTTTGAGGGAAGCAACCGAAGGGGCCTGGATTCCCTCTCCCCCCCTAAGGGGGTTTGCCTTACCGAGCCGCTTGCACGAGGGGCGGTCGGCAATGGGCTGCCTGCTGGCTTTCTTGGCAGTATCCTTAGAAAGCAAAGGAGGGACTGCCGCAGGAGATAGGGAGGTGCCCGAAAGCACCTCCAGAGAAGGGGTTGAGGGGGAGTCCCCTACACCCGTAGGCGTAGAAGAGGAGTAAGCCTCCTCTCCGGTTGAAGAGGTATGGAGGGTCCCCTGTGCAAGCACAGGCGGGGGGGACCTCCATCTTTTCTGTGGAGCTGCACGAGGGCGGCTCCGTTGTTTTAGGGGGAATTAAGGGGAGATGTGTTTTTTTTCATCATTGGGCATGGTGACCCTCTTTGTTTAACGGGACGCAATCGCTCACCACCACTTGCAGTATACCGCACTGCAAGAGGTGCTTACAGGCCCGGCAGAGCCAGGCGCCACCATTTGGGACAACCCCTCCCGCCTGGTGGCCTGGCAGTCCATCGGCATGGTGGCTCCACCTTGAACACGGCGTAAAAAAGATAGATTTTGAAGAGGAGAGGAAAAGGGATGTGAGGAAGGTATGGGTGGGGATGAAGCAGGTTTTTAAAAAAAACACATCCTGACCTGGAGCTGAGGGGTTAGGTAACAATGTCCCCTCCCCCCTCAGCCCCGATCCGGGGTGGTTGGCTTGAGAAGAAGGTCAGCATTCTACCCTGTGAAATTAGAGGCCGACCAGAGAAAGTTGTGGGAGAGGTTGTATGAAAAGCAACGAGGTAGGGGAGAAATCGGGCTATCTGAAGGAAGGAAGAGAGGCTAAGCTGGGGCCGGACGGAGCGCTGGATCCCGTCAGCACGGCGGTCAGGATGGCAAATCGCCGCGCCCCTTACGGGGGGTATTGTTAGCGATACGATAATAAAAAATACAGAATCATCTGTAGTCTGCCATTGACAATAAACAAATTAACTTACTCCTTCTTTTGGGCGTAAAAAGATTCCATAAATACATAGCGTGCCATTATTTCTTGTAGAAAAAAGATCGTTCATCATAAATTTACCAGATGTAAAGAAATGTTTTTGTCAAAAAGTAGAATTTAGGAGCACAGTTTATCCATTTAATGCGGGTGAAACAACTTGGATGACAAACAGGCAACTTAGAGATAGATCAAGTTCATCATTAAACGCAGAAAACCTCCAGGCCGTTAAAAAATCAGTGATTCAGAGCATAAGGATCACCATTAGAGAGATAAGTATTTGACGGCACATTTATGCTTAACAAATCCCTAAAATTTTTCCTGCTCCCTTAAGACTAAGCAAGGTTCCAGCATGCTGACTCTTAAAACTGCTGCAACTTGAAAAAAAGATAACCCATAATGATGTTTGTCAACAACTAAAATACCTCTAACAAAGTCTGATCATAAGTGATGAAAGATTCAATCACTCATTTCAAGTTGAAAAAAAAATAATCAGTCTAAAGGATATAGATGGATAGGGGTGGGATCTCTCCTTAAACCTCATCCAGGCAAGGGGATCATTATTGTTTTTAAGAAGCAGAAAGCTCCATGCTCAAACTTTATGGGAACAAGACAATGCCAGCACTCCTTACTAAAGCACCCATGTGGCAGTCGCTAGTGAGGGCAAGGACCCCGAAATCATAACTGCGACTATCAATAGGCTACCTTAAATGAAAAATAAAGGGAAAGTAGCTTAAACAAAACAGCAAAAAAACGAAAAAAGGAAAAGGAATAAGGCACACTCAGTCGCCGGTTGGAGGGCTGCTCTCAAAGGAGCTTGAGTGTGCAGTCATCAACTCAAATCTTTAAGCATTATTTAGGTTTTTCGCCTCCTCCAAAAACTCAATTGCATCACGATCCTTGATGTAGGAGATACGTCTTAAGAGACGGGACAGGCAGTAGCGTGCCCGGCCGTCGCAGTACCGGAAGAGGTATTGTTCGGGAACCTTCAATAAACCAGTACAATCAACAAAAACATGACTTAATCTATAAGGGATCACTCTTTCTTGACATAAAGGTTAAGTGGATCGGTCCATTAAATCCTGTTGCATTCCGCCAGTATGTACAATTCAGATCAGCCAAATAAATGACCTGGAAAGGTCGAAGAATTTGAGGTAAGGTCTAGTGGAAATGTCAGGGTGCAATGCAAAGCAAACTTATTCTAGACCGTTGTTTCCCATGTTTTTTGCCCTGTGTCCTGTGTAGACTGTCTGGCACTCTCATTTTCACACCTTCAACATGTAGTTATACCAAGTAGAAGATAATCTCAACATCCTTGTAGATTGTAGCAGCCGTGGCGCCACGGATACTACTAAAAAAAGAAGAATGAGCTTCTAATAACTTATGTCCATTCAGCGTGGTGTGTGATTCTATATAAATCACAATTCGGTCTCCAAATTTGGCTTGTTGTGGAAGTTCTAGTACCAAGGGGCCTTTTGAAACTAGCTTGGCCTCGAGGCTAGATGCATCGCTCGGAAGAATTGCTTCTTCAAACAAGTGGAGAAAGGAGGGGGGTAAATCATGGAAGCCAATGCTCGGTTGGATTCATTATGATATGATATAGATTCGGTATTTCTGGTGTTGTACAAGTTTTTGGAGCAGAGTTGTACCGGACATTATTCAAATTTATTGCCATCCAAGGCGCAAGACCTCATACTGATTGCGTGACAAGGTATGTTTTGGCTGAACTAAGATAGTTAAAAACACTTGATCCTCATTATTCGCCTGATTTTGCTCCAAGTGCCTTTCATTTATTTACAAAAACTTAAAGAACTTCTAAATGGAATTTTCTATTAATCACGTTTAAATGTGAAAAAATATAAACAACGATTACAAGCACTTCTAATCCATTCTTTGAATTATACATGAAGGAACTAGTTCGACGTTGGGAAAAAAATATTGATAACAATAGACATTAAAATTATAGGAATAATTGTTTTATATTTTTTTTATAAAATATTCAGGAAATTAAAAGAACTTAAGTATCATCTTGCGTAACTTAATGTTTGGCTTGATTGATTTTTATTTATATAGATCCAGATGGAAGAAGAATTTGTTAGAATTATGGGAAACGCCGTCTCTTGGCTTACCCACGCGACCTGCGCCATCTTACACCGGCTTTTTCGTGTGATTCAATAGGAATTATCGGCCTATTCCCCGGCTCTCGCTGAAGCGAGGGAGAGAGCAAAATGATCTTTCTCTGTGCCTAAAAATATAAAGTCAGTCATGATCGCCGTTCGCTTTAAGCTGGAATTAATATTGCTTGGGAATGAAACTCAGGCAAAATAAGAGGGGAATTCAGAAACAACCGTTGAGTTAATCGATCTACTCCTTGATTCATCGTCGAATCACTCACCTCGCAGCATCGTAGCTTACGTCACATTTGCCCGGCAAGTTTTCCTTCGCGAAACTTCAACCAGTTAAAGGCCATCTAATACACTTCACGCGTTCAAGAACTTTAACATACCGTTAGAAAGAAAAATTGCAAATAAGATAGGATAACAGTGCTTAAAGTGAAGCTATTCTATACATTTCATTAACAGGGATTTACTTTGTGGGAACAACTCACACTCAATTATAATTCATCTTTTATGTATTACTAAATTTTCCCCTAATTAATTATTAAAGATAAATTAATTATTTTGCCTAATAAAACACAGATAAAGTAGTACAGACTAAAAATAGAGGTTGAAACACTTACAAATAAGAAATTTAGCGCGGCCTTATTAGAAATTTCTTACTTAAGATAACACAAACCTGGGAAATATTAACATATAACTTATGCAAACAAGAGGTGTTAAATTAATACTTTTTGCATATCCTTTTCCCTGTCCCTTTACTCTTGAACTCTATCCTCAAGTGGCTCTTAGATTCTTTGCTGGTTCGTCATTCTATAATAATCTTTAATGCTTGAGAAAAGTATGGCTGAAACCTTTACATTTTTCAAGGGAAATTTTAGGATGATTCTAAATAAGTTAATTGAATGTATCCTATTAAATTATTTTATAGGACGACTCAGAGTTATGAAGCATCTCGAGAGGCAAGTCTCCATCTACTGTCGATGGGCTGTGAAGGGATGGTCTGAGAGGCCAATAGTAGATCGCTCGATCCTCATAAAGTCATTGGATCAGAAGCGTTTATAAACTGTGATATCATCTGGAAACTAAATTTTAACTAAACCTTTTTTCTTAATTAATTTTAATTCCACTTTTGTGCCAATTTAACACATTTCTGCTTATTACTAAATTATTATGTTATGAACGACTAAATATTTAAGAAGTAAAAAAAATATTGCATTCGTTTAAATAAACGAAGATGTCTATGTATTCAATCAAGGTCAATTGAACTTAATCTGAAGTATAGTAACTAAATTCATCCAATATTTATTATCTTAAACAGCAAGTGTATAAGAATTGCAGCATAATTTTTATATTTTTAAATCTTTTACAAGGAGTTACAAGGATAGTAAGTACCTCAAAAGAACATTCGTTCTATTTCAATGGAGGTACTTATTTTTTTGTATTTATTTGCTACATCCAAACTTTTTATTATGCTACTTGTGCTACATTATGCAAGAGTTAACTCTTTTTTGTCAATTTGCTGTTCTCTCATAACTTACTTATTCTATATAATATTTTACATGCTAATATATATAGCTATAAGGAATATTTAGAACATATTCATGTCAAAAAGCATTTCATTATGATTTCATACAATAAATATATTTTATAATAAATACAATTAATATTTTGTAAATCTGAAAATTAGCATACAAATTTTATTTTAACTTATTAGTCACGTCACATATTATGTTAGATTTCTTAAAATTTTGTCTAATTTATTTTTAATTTTTTTTACTGTATTACATTTCACTACATCCTCTGGTAATTGATTCCACTTGTTTACAATTTTAGACGCAAATGAGTTCCCACATATATTTGTGCGAAAATTCTTGGGTTTTATTTTCATTCCGTTTGATCGCGTAGTAGATGTGCTAAACTGAAACCAAATATTAGAGTCGACATTTTCTATTCCTTTTAGTATTTTAAACATTTCTATTAATTGACCTCTCAATCTTCTTGTTTCAAGGCTGAATAAATTTAATCTTTCTAATCTTGTTTCATAATTATAATTCCTTAGTTCTGGAATCAATTTTGTGGCTCTGGCTTGTACTTTTTCTAACTTCTCAATATCTTTTCTTAAGTAAGGAGACCAGGCTTGGGAACAATATTCTAATTGTGGCCTTACTAGTGCATTGTACATATTCAGAATTGTAATTTTATTTTTGAAAGTGATTTGGCGTTTTATATATCCAAGAATCCTTTGCGCTTTCTTTTCGACTTCGATGCACTGCCGTGAAAACTTTAGATCGTTTGTAATGTAGACACCTAGGTCTTTTTCATTTTCGGTTTCTTTGATCTCATTGTCGAACAGTTTGTGTTCTCTCCTTGGATTATTATAACCAATATGCATTATTTTGCACTTTTCAAGATTTAAGGGCAATTCCCATTTTTCCGTCCATCTTACTATTTTATCAATATAATTTTGAAATTCTTGAACGTCCTGTTCAGTAATTATCCCTTTTCCTAATTTACAATCATCAGCAAACTTAGAAATTTTCGATAGTAGGCCATCATCTATATCATTAACGTACATAATGAATAGCAACGGGCCAAGGACAGAGCCTTGCGGGACGCCACTACAAACGGAAACCCATTCTGACACTTGTCCGTTTATAACTACTCGCTGTTTTCTATCCGTAAGCCAATTTTCTATCCATTTTGCAATTTCGCCTTTTATTTCAAAGGCTCTTACTTTACACATCAACTTCTTAAGCGGAACTTTATCAAATGCCTTTCGGAAGTCTAGATACAAGATGTCAACCGATCTATTATTGTCGTACAAGGTATTTATATAGTGAAAAAATTCTAGTAAATTTGTGAGGCAAGATCTCTTTCTCCTGAAGCCATGCTGAGAATCATTTAGGAGTTTATTCTTTTCTAAATGCTCTACAATTGTATTAGAAATGTGAGTTTCAAGGAGTTTCCCAACTACGGAAGTTAAACTTATAGGGCGAAAATTGCTGGCAGTCTCTTTACATCCATTTTTAAATATTGGCGTTACATTTGCCATCTTCCAGTCTTGAGAAACAATTCCACTCTCTAGGGATAAATTGAAAATTTGCGTAAGATGTTCTGCTACTTGATTTAGGACTTCTTTTAAAACTCTTGGGTATATTTTATCCGGTCCCAAGGATTTAAATTTATTCATCTTCTCTATTAGTTTCTTTGTGTTGTCGACACTGCATCGAATCGATTCGAGTGGTATAATATTAGCCATTTCACGTGTTTCTGTATAGTCATACGAGTTACGCTCTTTTGTGAAAACAGATACAAAATATTCGTTGAGAGTGTTTGCTATTCCAATATCATCGAATTGCAAATTATTGTATTTATCTCTTATTGGGCCAATATTGTTCTTTATGGGTTTTCTGCTGTTTACTAAGGCAAAGAACTCTTTAGGATTATTTTTGCAATTTTGAGCTGCTCTTATTTCTTCATTTCGTTTTGCTCTTGTAATCTCTGCTTTAACTTTTCTTCTAAATTCCAAATAATGATTTCTGTTTTCTAAGTTATAGTTGTATTTTAGCCTTTTATATGTTTTATCTCTGTTTCTAATGAGTTTCATAATTTCTTGAGATAGCCATTTCGGTTTATTAACATTTTTATCTTCAATAACAGCCAGTGGTATGAATTGAAACTGTTTGTTGAGAAGATTGTTTTTAAATTCATGCCATGCTACGTTTATTTCTTCATTATTTATCCTAAAAGTGCTTAAACTCTTTCTTAGTTCAGCATAATTTGCCCTTTTGAAATTAAGTCCTGCTACTCTTAGTTTATCACTATATTTCTTCTAACTTTTAGTTATTTCCTCATGTTTTTTCCCTTAAGAATGAATAGAAAATTACTCGTAATATTATTTTTCTATTTCCAACGTGTTTACTACATAATTTATTTAAAATTGTCTTTTTACGTGATTCGATTTAGCAATCCATTTCGTTAGAAGTATAGGTGTTATGACTAAGGCAAATTGGAGTAAAAGGAAACGAAACCTAAAGGCTAAAGTTTCGGTTTGTATTACCTTGCCGTGTTTGTTCATTACTAAAGTGTGCAGTTTAGATAAAAAAGGTCACCAGACCGAAGAAAACGAAACAGTCTGAACGTTTTTCCATTTTGTGGCAATCATGCAGTTCTTATGCGGGAGGTTACCAGATGAAAACTAAGCTGAAGATGATTTTTATTCTGCATTTGCAATATACTCAACTACATTTCGATAAATAATATATGTATGCCTATATCATAAACATATACAATCGAAAGAAACACATAAAATTACTCAAAGATTGCTACAAAGTTAAGTCCTATTGTAAACCAAGGAGAAATTAGATTATTGCAAATATTCAAACAAGAAAGCAGTGTTTTCTGCATCAAATTCAATATTTCCAAGCCGTTGTCGTCAAGTAATGGCAAGCTCATGGTTTGTTAGAAGAGATATTGCGTCTTTCCTTTGTTTGCTCAAGCGTGCATTTTATATTCTAATTATTTTTACTTATCTTATTTCCCTTTTCATTCTCTCTTGAGCTCTATCCTCAAGTGGATCTCTGGTTCTTTACTGGTTTATCATTTTACAATATGTTTATTATTTAAGAATGGAAACGTCTATCATGGCATTTTTTGTTCAATTCACAATTTTAGCTACATTAAGCCAATCGTTGGAACCCAATTTGCTGCCCATGAATGAACATAAGAAACATCTACAAATGAATCGGGAGAAGAATTGTGAATAATTTCTCCCTGGTTGTGTAATTAGCCCCAACTAACAGAGAATGAAAGCTTCTTTATTAAGAGATAATGGCATAAGATCGTTTATTCTTCGGCACGAGAGAAAATAAAAGTGTTAGTTAAAAATATACTGCTTTCTCTATATCCTTTTTATAATATAAAATGCTTTTTGAGTGAAACATTAAATGAAAATTTTGAACGTTTGCAAAATTATTTCCTTCATACAAACATACATACAAAAATTAATTAATTAAATATTTTTTGTTTTCTAAAATAAATTTCATTTGTCACAAATTTTATGTAGTCTTTTAGTTTATTATGCGATAGAAATACAGGAATGTAATAAATCTTACACCATCAAAGAAAGATGCCAGCAAAGAGAGCATTCCTACTCTCTCTCGGGTGATAAAAATACTTGGCGTTTTATAGATTTTATCTACAGCAAAAGAGAAAGGCGCATTTGAAGATGAGAGAAGTTAAAGAATTTAATATTGAAAAGTTTTAATGAGTCGAAGGTAGAAAATAAATGAAATGCACGAAGATTTGACTAGGATAAATATACTAAAGCCTGACAGACCAAATGGAAGAGGAGGAGATTTACGTGTAAACCAAATAAGGAAACCCGATTTTGACAAAAATTTCCCGAATAATGATATCCACAAGGAATGACAAAACTAACCAGAAAGTGCAAATGAACGAAAAAGGAAAAACAACATGAATAAAGAAGAAAAAAAATAAACAAATAAATAACCAAGGAACTTGAGCCCACACAACATATACAGATACGAGAATTATGCTACAAAAATCATAGAAACTCGAGTTATTAACATAGCAGGAAAACAAATAACGCTAACAACAGTTAGAACGCCTTTCTCATAGACACTCAACATAATAAAAAAACAACCACATAGATAAACAAACAAACACACTTTAACTCTAACTTATTTCGAACTTAACTCTAAAATTAGTTTATAGTACAGAGATTAGTGTGACCTCCACGCAACTTACACCTCTCTGCAAACCTCCAACTTCCTTCCACTTCAATCATCTTCCTCCTTTACCGCTATGCTAAGATCGCCCAAACACTAACACCAGGGAACAGGTAGAGCAAATCGTAACAATTAAAAGCTAGAAAAACATAAAAACACCGTGGTCCGGGTCCCACGTTAAGCAGGTCCACAGGCCAACTTGGTCGACTTTTAAGCCTTTAACTTTATTTCAGTCTGTCCTATCCTTACGTCTTTCTTCTTTCCCTTCCTCTCTCCCCCTCTCCGGAGCTCTTATACCTACGGTGCCTTCAGTCCAGAGGGAGGAGGGCGCCGGGGAAACTCAGAGAAACCGGGCCTCACCCTGCCTCCCCGCCCGGGTCCCTCCTCCGGGAGGGACTGGTCGCGGGGTAGGGAGAGGCACGGGGATCTAAAACTTTTTCTCCCATTTTCTCTTTCATCATTTCCTTTCATTTCATTTCATTCAGCCTGATTCTGACTCCACCATATTTCATCGGTAAAGGAGGAAAGAATACATAAAGACGATCTGAAGATGATTGAACTAAAAAAGACAGTTAGAAGAATAGAAAGTTGCCATAGGACATTGATCAAGGCGAAATATACCATGGTCTTCAACAAAATTTGCATTCAAGAAAGACTGCTCTCCCTCTACACTAATATATATATATATATATATATATATATATATATATATATATATATATATATATATATATATATATATATATATATATATTAAAGATGGATAAAATTCGTACTGTGAATGTATAGCAATGTCAGACAATTGACCACTTCAGATTCAGCGGGATGCTCTAGTCCTCGAACTGGAAGATAGCACTTAAGGGGTCCTTCTAATGTACCCAAAAAAGTACATTTCGAAAGACCCCCTTTATTTTAGTCTCGTTTACTGTAGTAGAAAACTGAATATTTGTTTAAAAATTTTCAGCGTCATCTTTGCTAAATACATTTTAGAGATGGAAAAAATTCCAGGTCCAGTGGATCGCACTAGTCCTCGAGCGGGGGTGTTATCATGATGAAAGAGGACTGTGTGAAAATTTCCGTGGCGTTTCTCCGCTATTCTCTTGAACTTTTCTCTCAACACATTTATGGTTCTTTAGTAATTTCTTCTTACGTGGTTGATAGCATGTAATTAGAATTTTCACATTTTCTTGTAATATTCGTTTTCTACGAACCTTTTGTAGACCCCTTTTGCATGTTTTAATATGATTAAATATATTTTCCTTTATCTTGTGGCAATAATTGGGTGAGTTATGATAACTGAAGGCAAAAGAGTTTTAGAATCTTCTTCGCAAAAGAATTTCAATATCTGGCCGGAATTTTTTTAAGAGATTTATTAAAGAATAGGATTCAAATGTTCTCTAGTAAAGAACGAATATTACAACAAAATAGGATAACCACTAATATTTTTTTATTATCCTGATTTAAACTCAATCGTTTACTAAACTTATTCAAGTTGATAATCGGAATTGGATGAATTGGTAATGTAAGCTCTATGTGCAATCGAATGATTTAACAGAGCTCTTTAGGAAAATGCTTCTTTACTAAGTATGTGTCACTACTAAGTTAGTTTGTACTTAAACAGATGATTCGACGCCTTGAGAAAACCAGTTAACTCTTGATTCTTGAAATAATTACCGGTGATATTTTTACAATTCAATCTTGGATTTAATCTTACTTCCACCCACCTCCCTACACTCCACACATCCAAACACTCCTGACACTCCATCCAACATTTTTTGGTTTCAAACCTTAAAATAGGAATGAATGGCACTCGTTTTTCTTCTGTTGATAATGTTTAAAGAGCTCTTTGCTTAACTTGGTCTAATTCTCAGTTTGTGGGGAAAGTAGGGCAATATTCCATACACAAACTCAACAAGGCAAAATGTTTAAAGGGAGATCAATTAAATCTTACAATTAAACTTTATATTTGGTGTACGCCTTAGATTCACACTTAACACCATATTTATCCAGGTATTTACAACACGGAATAAGGTCTGAAGGCAAAGCGATAAGATTGGAAAAGGTGAACTAAGTAAAGCCACCAAACGGAATAAATCGTATTAAACAAATAGACCGAACGACCGAACGTGGGGGAATAGAATCACTTATGCGTGGATAATTTGATGGAGGAAATTAAACCAATAAAATGAGACCTCCCGAGTGGTTCCTATGGTCCCCTCGTAGGAGGGAAATATGACGGATGGTTCCTTCGTCCAGATGAACACAGGATAGTTAAATTGTCGCAGAAAATTACGACAGATTGCTCAGTACTATATAAATGGTTTAAATCGATGGTATCATCGCTTGCAAAACTGTTTCGAATGACATCATTGGACTTTATATTAAAAAAATAAAGTGCAACGTTTTTATTTGAATTTTATTTTATCTCTCTACTAACATTTAGAAGAAGCCTCGTAGTTTAAGCGAATTACATTGTCTTGAATAAAAACTGCGAATGCAAATACTTTTATGAAATTAAAATATTGGGCCGAGGGAGTTTTAATAGATACAATGGACTTCTTTAATACCAAAAAATGGAGAATGTCAACAAAGTAGAGCGTAAGGAATGGATCAATGCACAACTCTCCAAAAAGTAATAGGGCACACGAATTAAAGGAAAGTTTCGAACTTTATTCAGTTTATTCACTAGGAAGTTTTAGGGAATAAAAGAAGAATAAATTGATTTATAACTAATAGCTGCCCTCGTAAACAAAAAGCGATAATATAAATGGAAGGTATTGTAAGCTTTGGGTCTGTGCAGGAATTCTCATGCTTATATCTAAAGAGGACAGATTAGATAAGTTAAATACGTTTGGTTAGTTTGGTTAGATCAAGTTTAATTATGTTAACAAAGTTTATTTTAGATTCCTCACTTACCTTAGGTTGATTAGTTTAGTTTGTTCAAGTTAGATTAGATTACTTATGTTTGGTAAAGGTATCGGAGAAAGATCAAGTAATTAAGATAGGTTAGCTACCTTGATAAATAATAATTTCCTAAACTTGACTTAATATGCAATTCTAAGTTTACCTAAATTGATTTCAACTTGACCTAGTTAGACCTGACTTGTTTATATCTGATTCAGCTCATCTTGACTTGTACAAGTAAACCATTGAATTTCTGCTAATTCTACTTGCGAGACTCGAAAGGATTAAACACGTTTACAGATCATAAAGATGACTTAACTTATCTAAATTCTCAAGATCTGATTAAATTAGCCATAAAAATTCAGATTCATCCATTCATAAATTCATACTCTTTCTTTTCATTGTGGTGAGTGTATTCATCAAGAAGTAATAAGGTAAGGAACAGGAGCTGCCAAGTGTAGGCCATGAATGGTCTTTTGCAGTCTCCTTCTTTTCTTATGTTCTTATGTATTTAACGTTATTAGTTGAAGTTTGAAATCGCTTAACAAATTATGTAAAGAAGATTCCAAGATTTTCATCACACCGAGGTACTAGAGCTGCCCCTTTCTCCTGATGGCCAGTTACGTCATCACTCCTTTCATCGACTACTAAGTATACTTAGTCTCTTTCTTTAATATTTAAACCCATAAAGGTCACGCTGATCAAGCTAATAAAATATAGGAAATTGATTAAGAAATTTTGTCGCAAATACAAAACCTTTTCGCTTGGTCTTTCAATACTAAAGTATAATATAACGAAACGTAAAACCATCCTTAATAAGCTACAATCCTTGTACACTTAATTCATGGATAATCTTTAAAGTATACATGTATTACATACACTGCAATAATTGCAGCAACCAACATATTGTGTAAATCGACTGAACTCAAACGAATAAAAAAGAAATAGAGTTTTCGACTTGGGAAAACAAATACTGAATTCAATCAGTCTTCCTCAAACCATCAAATAAATTTGTAACAATTAAATTATGTATAAAACTTTAATGATAGTATGAGAATGCAAGTTCATGAATCCGACCTAAGTGATTGTCATCGTACTTTGTACTATATTGTGAAAATTCTAAGTTTACTCCGACCATTAGAAGCTTACGTGTATCTCAGTTTGTTCTCAACTAGCTTCAATATGTGTACTCACTTATACTGCTTCCATGTATAAGTTCAGAATTAACGTATCTTATAGTGTGTACAAATTTTGGCCCATTATCATGTAGCTTACGCGTTCACACATATTATAATTAATAGCTGAAAGAGGAGGCGATAATTCTTCTTAACTAGACCTCACAAGACAGAGGAAGAAACGCATGAGTAAGATTTATCTATTTTTAGTAAGAAATAGTATGCAGTGGCCGCAAAGGAAATGTTAACATTAAGAATTTTTGGATAATTAAGCACAAAAGTACATTTCAAGTTTGTTTTATTGGGTCCTTTTACTTACATTTCTTTACATTTAGTACTTTGTCATGTTCCCACGGGTCTTCAACACCTCCTGGATCCTCTTGGGCAAGGATGCTGCAAGATTCAGAAGTAGGAGCCGTCCATTGTCACCCACAGCTTAATGAGTGTCTCCTTCAGGGCGGAGATCAAGGTGGGCCGGGACTCAACGACTTCATTTTTCATTTGGTTCCAGGCATTCTCTATGGTGTTTAAGTTGGGTGAGTTGCCTGGCCAGTCCAAAACTTCCATGTTCTGCTCATTAAGGACGTCTTTGACAGCTCGTGCCTTGTGTGCAGGCGCCATCGTGCATAAAAAAGTCGCAGCCATGGAGAGCGTAGAAATGGAGCAGATGTTCATTCAAAACCTCAATGTAATTCTTTTTCTTCATAGTTAAGTTCTTGGGGAGGAAATAGAGACCACCCCTGCCCTACTCCCCACTGAAGCATCCCCAAACCATGACGCCATCGGGGTGCTTCACGGTCTTCACGGTGTAGCGGTGGTCATATCTGCTCACATCACTGTGCCGCAGCACCACTTTCGAGCCACCCCTGACGAGCCGAAAACTGCTCTCGTCACTCCACATGACTTTCTTCCACTGCTCTGGTGTCTAATCTTGATATGTCTTTGCAAAGCTAGCTGTTTTTTCTTCATAACCTCTGTCAGCAGCGGTTTCTTGGCGGTACGGCAGCAGGGCAAACCCAGGTCTTTTTGTAGTCGGTGCTGGATCGTACGAACAGCGACATTGTGGAGCAAGTCAGGATGTTTCCCTTCCAATTCAGCTGCTGTTATCGAAGGGTCCTGCTTCACCTCACGTAGCAAAACCTTGTCAGTCCGAGCAGTTGTCTTCTTCTTGCCCCGAATGCCAGGTTTGCGAGGCGGCGCGGTGCCGGGAGGGAGTGTGGTGTCTGCTATTTTGAGCTTTAAGAGTAACACACGGCTCACGTTCAGATCGGCAGCTATACGCTTTACTGGCACTTCTTGCTCCATTAGGGTTAAACACGGGTCTTCTCCTCCATTGTCAGCTTGCTACGCCCCATTGCGATGGTATTGCGGTGTCTGGTAGGGCGTCAAAGTCAGCAGAAAGGTGAAAAAGATGTGGTCTGTGGGGCAGCGTAACATAGATGTTCACAGTCTGAGCTCTGCGAGCACACTTAAACTCAGCCTGGCGGGAAGTTGCGAGGGAGCCCTGGCTCCAGGTACATGCGTCGTACCAAGCTCCTCCCACTACCTATATGGCGGGAACGCGGTAAAAAATTTAACCGCGAAATTCGAGTTAACATTTTTATTGCGTTTAAGAGGTTAACATTTCCTTTGCGCCCACTGTACATAAGGATGTAATTGAAGTAAAAGGTAAAAGATGTATAAGTGAAGGTTATTCGACCACATATTTGTGCTACGGGGAAATGCTTGAGAGTGGCAGTTACAAGGTAACTGTGGATATGAAGATTGAACTAATGTAGAAATTATTAATTCAAGTGAGAGTGGTTATTGCAAGGATTATATGTGGTTGTGCTAGTACTGGAAAGATAAAGCAGGAAGCTAAATGGTAAAGACGGCAGAAAACATGCAGTGGAGAGCAATAGCGAGAAACACTTACAAATTCTTAATAATGCAAATGACAATGTAATGGTGAGGCGTAAAAAATGAGAGAAAGAGAAAAATCAAACGAGAACTTTACGTAAAAAAGCAACAATTGGAAGGTAAAGTTTAGACGGAAGATGAACAAGGATCGGTATGAGATCCTGAAGTTATTCTGCGAGAATATTAGAATAATGAGAAGACAACAGAAGAGAATTTATGTTAACACCAAGAATAAGAATGGAAAGGTAGTTGAAAAAATTAAGGAACTCAAAAACCGATGGCGAGAGAACATTGATGAGATTTATAATGTAAGTATGAAAATTAAGTGAATATGGATTTGAGTGGCTTCGTATGTGTAATTATTGTGCCGTAATAATCATAACAGGGAGGTTTTTTTGCATGTCCTAAATTTGAAGTTTAATAAAATCAAGAATAATTTTGTAATCATAATAACTCTTTTAGAGGTTGTTGGAAATAGGTGTAGATTTGGGGGTACAAAAATGGTTAATTAATGGATTTATTTTTGTAGAAGTTATACCAGTTTTAGTGAGGCATTGATTTTTACCAAATTCTCGCTGAACTTTCAGATATTTATCGACTATTAAAACCAATTTTATTTTTAACTCATTTTATTTTCTTAAAATTTATAAAAAACTAAGACTAATAATTAATTTGCATAATTAACATATTAACTTAATTTATTTGAAGATTCATCCTTTCAAATACTGACCAATCTTCTCATAACATTCATTTACTCGTGACGAATTTGCTCTCACCACTTTTAAACAAAAGTTCTTCATCGATGTTATTAATTTCTTCAGTGATATTATTTTTTAGTTTTTGGATACTTCTAGTATTATTACGGTAAACACCATCTTTTAAATATTTTTATAAAAAAATCAAAGGTGTTAGATCGGGGGATCTTAGAGGCCACTTAAATTCACATTTTCGAGAAATGATATTTTCTCTGAAGTTTCGTCTTAACAACTGCATTGTTTCATTCGATGTATGTGATGTTGCACCATCTTGCTGAAAAAAAAGAGTTTTCTATTTCGAAACCTTCGAAAGTTCGGTAAAAGATATTCTTCAAGCATGTATCGGTATCTTTCGCCATTCACAGTGACTGAATTTCCATTTTCATTCTCATAAAAATATGGCCCAATGATCTTCTGAGGTGTTATCCCACACCATACAGTCGTTTTTGCAGGAGGCGGCTCTTTCTGGTATATATCTTCTGGGTGTGATCTGATCATATTCTGTTGTTCTACTTATTATGGTATCTTCTGAGATGAAAGTGCGCTTCGTCAGACATTATCACGAGCGGTACATCAACTTCCCCAAATTATCATTTAAATTCTTCTGCATTAGACTTTCTTTTTGCGTAATCGTTGTCTTCTAATTTTTGCACGACCGGAATCTTGTATGGCTTAAGTTTTAGTTTTTTCTTCATTACATTGTATTTTGCAATTTTTGACAATACCACTTGTTCTGATATTCTTTTTAATGATTTTTGCGGAGACCTTTCGACGTTTTGACGCAACTCTTCAATTTTATGTTGTTCTATGCCTTTTCTGCCAACACGCCCTTTACGTCCATCTTCTACACTACCCGTATCTCGAAATTTTTTAATTAGTCGGCATAGCATTCGTCGTGATGGTACGTCTTGCGCTCCTTCACGTCTCATCCGTCGTTGTGTTGAAACCACTGAACAGTTGCGTCTGAAGAATGTTTCTAATTTTTTTTTCTTCGTTCAATCATTTTCTGGAGCTTCCATCTATTCAGTTTGAAAAATTTCTCAATAATGATTTTAGATAGAAAATATTTCTCCTTTCGTAGTCTACAAATGACTATGATGCTAGTAAATTTGTTACAAGAGAAGTTTCGCGAAAACTTTGCTAGGAATCGAGCATTCCAAAAATCACTTTTTTTTAACAAAAACTTTTACGCTTTCTGTTTCTAGCAAAAATGACCGATATACTAACACTGGCATAACTTCTAAAATAATAAATGAATCAATTAGCCATTTTAGGACAAAGAACCTACAACTATTACCAACAACTCCTGTAAAGTTTCATTATGATCACAAAATTATTCTTAAATTTATTAAACTTCAAAAGTTGGACATGTAAAAAAACACCTCCCTGTATATGCAGGAAGTTGTTAGTGCTTTTAGAGGTTTGAAATCTGCGAAAGCAACTAGAGTAGATAATAAAGTCACTCTGTTGCTTTTATTTTCGTTTGCTAATGTGGCCTATAAACTACAACAAATTTATTGTATTACGTTCCTCTTTCCTTTTTACGAACTATATTAGACCCATTTAATTGGAGTGTTTCCTTTTCATTTTTATCTCTCTATTCTTAAGCTTAAAAAATTACTTTCTTTTATTCCTTTAAATCGTTAATTTTCCTCACGAAATCGGTAAAAACCTAATTTTCTTAAATTATCGCTCTTGGAATTCCTACTTCAACAAAAAACGTATTCAAAACTTAAAGGAAACTCTTTCACACATGAAGGTGCACTTTAATCGCACTTAAATTGTCCCTTTTATGTAGTTTTAAGCATAAACTTTTGAGTACAATCTTGAATTTCGCTGTTCATATAAAACTGTTTTATGTATAAAAGAGTTTCGTACAAGTTTTCCAGTGATCAAGGATATGGTATTGCCTCAATAGAGGCGCAATTTGAGTGTAAACTGTTAGATTTTTTAAGGTATTATACGGTTTGGATGGCATTCAATCCGATTCGTTTTTGAATTAATAAGGGAAGAAAAAGAAATAATGGATTTTAATGAAACGTAAAGTGTTGTGAATCTAAGTGAGCTAAATTATGTTTCACTTATATAATAATTAATAAGTGAAATCGTCCGCTTGAGTGTACAGTCATGATATAAATAAACATGACTAAAAACATTTAGTTCAGTATTGCCGAGATAATAATAAGTTCAAATTTGTGGGTTCTGTCGTGATTGTAATGCTAGGTGTTTGCTGGTCCTTTTAATCCTTTAAAAATTAGTGCGTGCATATATGCATCATTGATTTGGAGATTTAAATGAGTACTTATTGTCAATTCAAGTGAATTCACTGCATTTGGAAGAATTAGGAAATGGGACCCAGCGGAAATGCCACGAACGGGGCTAAAACCCTTGTTTAGACGTTTTACCCCTTTTAACGCCAAATAGACGTCAATTTTATTTTAACGAGCGACTGTGCAAGTTCCTCCATCCACCGCTTGGAAAAATATGAAATCCAACTTTCTCTACCGTATTTAATTTATAAAAACAAAAGATAAATCTTATATTTAGGAAATGCAATTAATTTCTCTTCAACTTTCTAATATTTTGGTACTGATCCCTTTGTCAAATTATTTTAAGGCAAAAGTTAGGTGGATTTTAATAAAATTAAATCAGAATTTAAAAAAAAAAATCCAAAAGTTTCTTTCCTGAAATTGGACCAAATTATCTTCAGAACAATGTAGAACCTTAAATGTCAATTAGCATCTCTAATTAGCTCGAAAACAATTTGAATATTTAAATCTTTTATTGAGAGGAAAAGCAAAAAGATTTTCTGCTTTTTATGAAAGTACACTTACAAAAGAAAAAGGATTCCAAAGGTTTTCGTCTGAAATAACAGCTCAGAATCCTATTAAATTTTTTTTTTAGTCTTTTTACATCATTAGATTTAAGTGTCTTTCGTGGTGCAAGAAATTAGTACTTGAAATTTCGTTTTATTCTTCGTAACAAGGTTTTCTATAGATTACTTCTATTACAACTATAATAATAAATAAAATGAGAAACTGGGTAAATGAAAACAGACTGGTACTTTCCACATGGTATTTGCAATAAAAATAGAGATGGAGCATAAATATAAAAATAAACTACCATGTAGGCTCTGAGCCGTTCATAAGATAGATAAGAGGATATTAACGAACTGGTTTATCGAAACAAATAATAGTCGTAAAGTAAATAAGAAAAACACAGATTTTGCCACTAATACAGGTTAGATAGTTATAATGTTCATGGTTAGAATAAATATTCACTACTTCACCTTCGGGCCTTTTTTTAAACTGGGCGCAGTCCCTTGGGAAGCACTTGGCAACAAACAGGAGATGGTATATTTTAATTTTTAAGACGGGGACAAACAATGGCTAGTTTAACAGACTCAGGAACTCATTTACATATTAATAAATCATGTTACAGAAATTCACTCAAGTCGAAACTGGAACTAAATAAAGCTAAAAAAAATTAAGAACTTTCCCAAAATTATTCTTACCAAATCATATTTACAATCCCTGAAAGGGTTAAATTATGTTCTTATTTTGAAGTATTTGAAGCCCCCTCCCTCACTGTGCTTTCAAAATTAGTGTCGTACTATGGATGGAAGTCTTCGCACTTGCCAAACTTTTCTACGAATATAGCTTTCATTATTCAGTGGTTTTATTTACATAGTAGTTACATATTTTAGCACTTCACAACCTGTACTTTAATATTTTGTATAGAAGTGATTTTTTTAAAGGTCACAATGCCTGACTCTTTCAGATAAAGCGAATGAATTAGATCTGAGTGAAGTGCAAGCCTCGAGTCAACACCCTCTTTTACTAATTTTAGTTCCTGTGTGTGTCTTATTTCAACCCTGCGCATAATTTACACTCTCTCAAACCTACATCAAGAAACCTTATCGCTCAGCAGAATTTCAATGCAGTTCTTGACATGCCTCTTCAATAAAACAACCACAAACACGGCAATAGTTTCGATGATTCAAGTATATTAATACTTGCCAGGTAAGCCGAAACATTGGCTCCTTCTCTGCGAGTTGGCATTTGTGGCACAAAATGTCTTGTCCACTAAGAACAAATTCCGGCTGCCCTTTTCCCTGCCACCAGCAGATCTCATAGAAGCTGTAGACTCTTTATTTGAGTTTACAGCAGAGCAGATGACCTACAAGGCTCTCAACACCACCGTTCATCAGCACTCCGATCCATCTGTTTAGCAGGGATGGCAAAACTTCCCCAAGAAAATCATCCTAGTGAGGCAGAAGCCCACAACTCTCCTTCTTTAACTACAAACACCTTGGGTGGGCACTTCCCGGTGGCACAGCTGAAACTAGCTTCACCTCTCTCTCCATCTATGGGATACTCATATATGCATATATCCTGTAGGCGCTAGAAAAATTTCAACCCCTCAACAACTTGGCGAAACATGAATATCATATTTACAGTTTATACAATACGTACAAATAAAAAAATCTAAATAGTAATTATCACACGTTGAGAGAGAGAGGTCTAAGGTACATAGATGCCAAACTTGACAACTATAAGAGACTTACGTTGCAGTAGTAGTGCACTAAATAATTACACAAAACAATAGAGCACATTAATTAAATAGTTACACAAAATCTAGAGCAAATCAATTCCAGTAGGAGCGCGTTAAGTGGTTGGAGGTGAACTGCTTAAAATAGGCGAACTTTAAACTTAAATAAGTATAGGTGGCAAGTTAGTTGGTTGTGTAGGAGGAGGTTAGTTGGTTGTATGGTTAATCACTAAAGGAGTTGGAGATTGTTGTTTCGATATTATATATACATTACAAATAAATATATTAAACATTACAAATATATACACAATTACATAAATATATACATTAAAATTAAATAAATTTACATAATGAATCCTTTTAACTATTAGTATTGTCGTAGAATAGGCTCCCAACGATATACTATATATACCTATTCGTTGAGGGGATTATTCTATATTTTGAGTGCGTAGTAATCAGATGCCGAGATTGGTTCAAAAGGGGAGGGCCTGGAGAGAGCTTATTTATCTTTAATATACTTAAGAAGTGGAACAGAGCTAAAGGATAAATAATATTGCAAACATTAATAAAATAGAGTTTTATTAATTAATCTATCAAAACAACACACGGAAAATGTTTACATAACCAGGGATTAAAATGGGAGAAAACACAGGAAATGAAAAAGGTCATGGGAATATTCGACTAAGCTGAGGATTAAGATTTGGAGGGATTTAAAACGGCAAAAGGAGAATGGTTGGCTAAAACCATTTGAAGCACAGAGTTGCGTTGACACAAGGTTAAATGGTTAAATGTAATGCGTAGCTTACGTAATTACAAGGTTGCCGTGCAGAGGAAAGCAATGAGAAGGAATCTTCGGTCCAACTGGCGATTCTTTTCCAGGAGAAGGGGTTCTTCGGGGGGTTGTCCTTAACGAGGGGGAAAGACTGTCTTCGAGGAGTGAGAGCGAAATGGGGCTCGGAAGTACGAACGATCTTTGAGCGTTCTCTTGAAGAACGTTAAAAAGGGGGGAATTAAATTAACCTGACGTGATGTCTTGGGAACGAGAACCGTTTCTTGACGAACGGGCTTGAAGAACAATGGCTGTTCTAACGTTTTTCTCTTTCTAAACAACAGGGGGGGAAGGGTGAGAACCGTCACTTGTCAAACGGGCTCAAAGAACAATGGCTGTTATAACGTTGTTCTCTTTCTGAACAACAGTGGAGCCTTGTTGACTTGGCGTCTCGAAGGCACGAACCTTGTCACTCAAGGGATATTATCCTCTTCTAGGCAATAGAGGGGTTTCTCTGGGTAGAGTTCATAGGTGCACAAGGGAGACCGGATCGGCGTGATGTCTCGCGAAGATAATCGGGATCTGGTTCAAATGCGAAATGCTATCGCATAAATAGCCGGAGCCAGCCCCTCGGTGTAGGGGACAATGGGGGGGAAGGACCCTTCCATGGAATGTCCCGGTGGCGCTTGGAAAAATATCTTATCTGCCCATAAGCCTAATTCAATCTGGCAAGATCGACGCATGGAGGCGAACGGGGGATTAAACCTCCTTGATTAAACTTGGGGATGTAGGGGGGATAACGCGCCTTCTACTTCCTCTCGCAGCATACACGTGAAGAAGCATGTGTTCCGACATGTGATAGGGGCTGAAGCATGGAGGCCTCAGACCGTTCTATCACACCTTTCCATTCCCTGGGAAGTTGTCACTTCGAAAAAAATGAGAGAAGAGACAACCATAGAGCTCCGTTTTGGAGAACTCACTTTCTTGCATCGAGCGTACAACAATACATATGATTATGTTGATCATTTGATTACGGGAAAACTAACGCTTAATACAATCTTAACCATAAAAGAGACATAGGGGAACAATAAAATAATATAAAATTAGTATATATGGGACAAAAGAATTTATACGTAAATTAATGGGTACAAATGGACGAACATACGACAAAAAAATTCGACATTGAGCCACAAAATTCTGACATTTGCATTCAATTAACTAATTATATTACAGGAGAATTCAATTAAGTCGTACAAGACGGTATATATATATATATATATATATATATATATATATATATATATATATATGGAAATCCTAATCCTACAAATTACAAATTAATCTACACTATTTGGTAACGCATTCCTACTGAGTACGTCAGCGACCTGATTATCGGAACCTTTTATGTAATTTATCTTGAAATGGTACTCTTGCAAGAGTAGACTCCGGCGCATAATTCGGCCGTTGGAGTGTCGTACATTCCGAATATAGGCCAACGGGTGATGGTCAGTTCCTATCCGAAATTTGTTTTCTATCAAATACATTTTAAACTTGTCAATAACCCAAATAATGGCTAGAGCTTCCTTCTCTATAGTGGCATATCTCTTTTCGCGGGGTAATAACTGGCGACTAGTGTATGCAACTGGATGACTCGTTCCGTCATTCCAATATTGAAGGAGTACACCCCTTATGCCCCCGTTGCTCGCGTCGGTCTTAATCCCAAAGGATTTTTCCGGGTTGGGCAACCTCAAAATAGGGGCAGAAATGAGCTGACTCTTGAGCTGGTTAAAATGAGAAATAGCGACTTCATTCCAATGTAGTCGATCGAAGGAATTCTTTTTTAAAAGAGTGCCGAGGGGCGCCGAGATTGCAGCGAAATTCGGGACAAATCGCCGATAGTAAGAAGCTGATCCTAGGAATGATCTTAATTGCGATATGTATTCGGGAGGGGCATGTCAGCGATTGCCCTAATCTTGTCCTCCTGTGGACCTAGCTGGCTTTGTCCTATTTTGAAACCCAAGGATTTTATGGTTTCATGGGCAAAATGGAATTTGCTGGGGCCAATGGTGAGGCCATTTTTCGCGCAGGCGCTCGAAGAGAGCTAATAGGGTGATTAGATGATGACTCCATTCATGAGTAGCGACGTAGACGTTATCAAAGTAAAAGAAGATATTCGGAAGACCATCTAAGAACCTTCTCATGAGACGGTTATAGTTACTGCAAGCGGTCACGAGGCCAAAAGGAAGGTGCTTAAATTGCATTAAGCCTTTTTCAGTTGCAAAGGTGGTATATGCTTTCACATCGGGCCAGAGGGGAATTTGGTAATACGCCTTGCACAAATCAAGTTCTGAGATGAACTTAGCGTCTTCAAAAAGGTGAAGGTTTTGATCTACCAACGAGATGAGCTCGGCGTCGAACACGGTTACCGAATTTAACTTCCGGAAGTCGATGGACATCCGATAAGAGCCATAAGGTTTCTTGACCATGACGATTGGGGAACAATAACTAGAGGTAGAGGGTTCTATTATGTCTAAACTAATGAAATTATCTACTTCGGCGTTAAAAGCTTGGCGTAAATGAATCGGCATGGGATAGGGTTTTGAACGGAAAGGTTCTAAGGTCGTTAATTGAATATCATGCTCAAAACTAGTAGCGCATCCAGGCTTCTCTGAAATAACGTCGTCGAACGGACATAATAATTCTTGTAGCTGACTCTTTTGATGTGGTGTCAGCTGCGCGTCGATATCAAGGTCAGAGGGTTCAAAAGACTCGCCTGGCAGGTTTAAAGAGGGTAATCGGCCTCAGGTTGGATGCACACTGTCTGAATGACTTTAAGGGACTCATCTGGGTAATCCTCTTCAAGTGCCGATGTTTCGTCCAGTGCTACGAACGTATCTCCATGGGCGCGTCGGTGGTACTTTTTCAACAAGTTAACGTGGTAGAGTTTATCGCCTGCTGGGGTACCAATGAGGTAAACTACCGGTCCTCGTACCTCGCGGACCGAGTACGGACCTTTCCATTGGCTCAGTAATTTATTACTCGCTGTGGGAAGGAGCAGGAGTACCTCATCACCGGCCTTAATTTTCTATCTTCGGACCTGACATCAAAATAGGTTTTATATTTTTCCAAATTGACATCGGCATTTTCATAGGCGATGTTCGCTCATTTCTCGAGCCTCTAGCGTAGATCCAAGACATAGGCGTAGGATGACTGAAGTTCTTGTCCAGTTGGGGCTTGGTTAGCAAGTCCTTTAAAATGCTGAGTGGTCCGCGTACATTACGTAATAAAGGAGCTCAAACGGGGCGAAGCCTAATGTACGATGATGAATTTCTCGATAGGCAAATAGGGCGACTGGGAGATATCGGTGCCATTCGCGGGGCTGCTCGGCACAAATCTTCTTAATAATGGATTTTAGATTTTTATTTAATTTTTCACACATTCCGTTTGTCTGTGGCCGGAAGGGGGTGGTAAAAAGGGGCTAAACCATGAGCAGCTTCCCTACGTACTCGATCAACTCGGAGGTGAATTGCCCTCCTCTTCCTGAGAGTATTTCCTTGGGGACGCCTACCCTTGAAAAGATGGAAATGAGGGCCTCGGCGCAAGAAATACTATCGATTCGGCGAAGGGGGACAGCATCAGGGAAGCGGGTAGCAAAGTCAACTGAGGTAAAAATGTAGCTATGCCCTTCGCTTGAAGTGGGGTGGATAGGGCCAACCAGGTCGATGGCCACTCTGGAGAAGGGTTCACTTTCTGAACAACACGGGGGGCCCTGTTGACTTGGCGTCTCTAGGGGCACGAACCTTGTCACTCAAGGGATATTGTCCTTTTCTGGACAATAAGGGGTTTCTCGGGGTAGAGTTCCTAGGTGCACAAGGGAGAAGGGATCAGCGTGATGCCCCGTGAAGATAATCGGGATCTGGTTCAAATGCAAAATGCTATCGCATAAATAGCCGGAGCCAGCCCCTTGTCGTAGGGGACAATGGGGGAGGGGGACTTCGATGGAATGTCCCGGTGGCGCTTGGGAAAATATCTTATCTGCCCATAAGCCTAATTCAATCTGGCGAGATCGACGCATGGAGGCGAACGGGGGATTGAACCTCCTTGATTAAACTTGGGGATTGGGGGGGGGCGATAACGCGCCTTCTACTTCCTCTCGCAGCATACACGTTGGGAAGCATGTGTTTCGACATATGATAGGGGCTGAAGCATGGTGGCCTCAGACCGTTCTATCACAAGTATACATAACAACATCTAGGTATATTCCTTAAATATACGTTACATCGATCCCGTAAAAATCCAGCGCACTGAATTTTCCCTATGTGATCTCCGACCAGAAACTAGTTACTTTAGTCATTATCGGCGTGACCGTTGAAAACAACTGATAGATTGTGCAAGGTATGGACATTATTCGTTCAAATGAAGCCTGTCTCAGCCAAATAAAACAGTGTTTTTTCAAGATATGCTCGTGAAATTTGAGTAAGTTTGCCTTGTCTTCATAACATTTTCTGTTGATCTCGCTCGCTGATCGTGTCTGTGGCTGCAATGACAGCCTCCAGGAAACCGCAGAACCGGCCATAAGCCTTTGATATTATTTCTTGTCTTAGTCCCTTGTATCCCCTCGTAATGCTGGTCATCAACTCGTCTTTCATTTTGCAGCTGGATTTGTTGGTCTCTCGCTCCCTCTTGCTCCAAACGAAGAAGTCGAGTGGGTTGCAGTGAGGCGGTTTAGGATGCCAAATGTAAGGTGTTGTGTGATCAAAGAAATTCTCCGACATCTAGGCCTGGATCTTCTGGCTGGTATTGCAGGGGGAGAGTTTTTCTAACACACGTAATGTCTCCCTGAAGTTACCAGGTAGATCCAAGGCTTCACCCCCTAGTTCAGAATACTGATGTATCCGTCGGTGTTCAGCCTGATACCCTCAGGGAGGGTAGAAATGGTATGACATGAGGTCAACTTCATTGCTGACGAAACCGAAGAACATGATTGTCGCTGTCATTGTGTGCCACATCAAGCCACCTATTGTTCTTGGAGTTGACCTTTTGGTTATGGCAAAATATTTTCTCGTCGGAGAAGAATCACATCTTGTCCAGCTCCAAAGATTGCCTCAATATTTTGATCAGCTTCTTGGCCTAGAATCGTTTTTTAAGGCATCACCTTGGAAGCAGATTCTCCCTTATGTAAAGGGTCTTTCAACAAGGACGCTCGGGCTTTGTCAGGCGATAGTGGCCATGTTGTTCAAGCGACATCTTGCACCCTCACTGTGAACTGTTCAGTAGTACTTGGCAAGTCACGATGGAAGGTCATAGCGTTGAACAGCGTTTGCAAATCATCAAATGTTATTATCAAAATCAGTGCTCCGTTCGATAAACGTTCCCCCAAAAGATCATCTTCAGCAACATGGCCCATTTTTGGATGAATGGATTTGTGAACAAGCAAAATTGTCGGACTTGGGACGAAAACAATCCACATGAGATACACCAGCACCAATTGCATCTCAATAAAGTCACTGTTTGGTGCAGATTTTCGTCTAACGGAATCATCGGTCCGTATTTTTTTTAGAACGAAGATGGGATTACCATAACCGTCAACGACGGGACCTACAGATCGATGATAATCAACTTCTTGTGGCCTTAACTGGATTGTATGCCTGATATGGATACTGACGACATGTGGTTCCAACAGAACGGCGCTACGTGCCACACTGCGCACGCCACGATAGACATTTTGCACCAACGATTTCAGGGCAGGGTCATCTCGAGCGGGGGCGACGTCAACTGGCCACCGAGATCATGCGATTTAACGCGAGTAGACTAATTTCTTTGGGGCTACCTTAAATCGCAGGTCCATGTGAATAATCCGCAAACAGTTGATGTCCTCAAAGTAAACATAACGAACACCATCCAGCAAATTCAGACAGATTTATGCGACAAATTCTTTGAAAATTGGGCCTCTCGAATACGTTCCACCAAGTGAAGCCTCGGAGAACATTTGGACGACGTCATATTCCACACTTAATGCCATAAAATTTATTTTCAAATTTAAAATAAATTAAGGGCATATATCACACACAAGTTGTTTTATTTATATTTAAAAATTGAGCGACCTTATTGAATGACCCTTTACAAATATCCTAATAAGCTTTTCATCCACACCTTTCTCAATTGCAATAGGACGCATCGACTTTCTGTGTTCATTGTTGATGTTCTCCTGGGTTTAAGCGAACGAATACCGCACCTATCCGGTACACTATGAATAATTCAGCCCAGCATCAGCCTTATATTGACGTCACGTAGGAATGCAAGGAAGGAGAGGGGATGTGAAGAAATATTGATTGATTTATACAATAGAAAGAACGACAATATAGTATACAAGGAAATAAATTATAAATTAGTAATATGTCTTACGGTATCATCATTTTCACTTTTTGTCTCACTATCACTTATATCTGGTTCTCTTATGTTCGCTTTTAAATATATCAAACCGCACAACGAGTGTAGAGCATGAGCTCTTCTCTCTCTTGATATCAATGAAGGAACTTTTACTCAATGCAAGCAATAATATTGGAAGGACAGAGAGTGTACGGAAAAAAGGGTTAGAAACCAGAAAATAGCAGAAAATGCTATAATGACACTAAATGATTTTTAGTCGCTTGCGAGTCTAGTCGTGAGCGACTCCACATCTCACTATGTCGGTCGGTCGGTCCCCGTTTTGTTGTTTTTTATGGTTTTTGTAATACTATCATAACTATTCAGCCGATTCTAACAAAATTCGAAATCCTTATGTTGTTTTACATTCTCTTTCGAATGATATAATAGCCAAAGTCCTCCTAAAATTAGCCCGGGAACTATTTTGTTTTGGTAATAACCTAATAACTATTCAACCGATATTCTGCTAGACGAGACCAGGCTATAATATGGTATACTCTGCTAGGCAAGTCTATAATAGGCTATTATAGGCTAGGCTATACTATGCTAAGATATACTAAGATATAATATACAAGGGTAAGCTATACTATGCTAATTTATGCTATAAAATGCTAAGCTAAGCTAATATAGCATATAGTATGTTAGGCTAGACAATACTAAGCTATGCTTGACTAGGGTATAATAGGAGAGTATAGGCTATACTTGTCTAGGATAGTTAATGCTAGGCTAGGTTATACTGAGCTAGGCTAGGCTAAGCTATGCTAAGTTATACTAGGCTACACAGGGCTATACTATGCTATGCTAGGGTAGGCTAAAGTATAATAGGCTAGGGAGGGCTATGTTCTGCTATGCTAGTATGCTAGACTATGCTAGGTAATACTATGTTAAGCTACGATATGCTAGCTAACCAATGCTTTAATAGGCTAAGCTATGCAAGGTTATTTTAGTCTAGGGTATGGTATGGTTACATAGTCTAGGATATACTATGGTAGGCTATAATATGATACGATTGAGTATATTATGTTAGGTGTGGTTATGCTAGGATAGGCTATACCAAGCTAGCCTTTGCTATTCTAAGCTAGGCTTTCGTATGCAAAGATATATTGGCTAGGCTATACTAGCTTATTCTAGCTTTTATACACTAGGGTCGGCTACTCTATTTGACGATAGGTAAGGCTCTGGCATGCAATGCTAAGCTATACCTGGTAGGTTAGACATGGCTATATTAAGCTAGGCTTCACTATTCAATACTAGGCTAGGCAAGGCTAAGCTAGGCTATACTATAATATGCTAGGTTATAGTATAATCTACTAAGCTAGGCTAGGCTATTTTAGAATACGATAGGCTAGGATATCCTAAGCTAATGTAGGCTAAATTAGGCTATACTATGCCAGGTTATACTACGCTAGCTAGATTATACTAAGTTAAGTTTGGTTACGCCTGGCACAGCTAGGCTATTCTATTTTAGGCTAGGCTAGGCTATTCTATGTTGGGGCTAGGCTTGGCTATACTAGGCTAAAACAGGGTAGGTTACACTATGCTATGCTTGGTTATGATATGCTATGCTATACTAGGAAAATATAGGCTAGTCTATTCTAGGCTATACTATGCTAGGCTATGCTAGACAATACTAGGACATGCTAGGCTAGGCTATTCTCTACTATACTATGCTAAAGTATGTGGCTATACTATGCTAGGCTAGGCTATAATATGCTATGTTATACTATTCTGTGCTATACTATTATATACTATGCTATAATATACTATGCTATGTTATACTATGTTATGTTATGATATGCTGTGCTAAATTATGGAATGATGTGCTATACTTTACTATTATATGCAATAATATTCTATAATATACTATGCTATATTATGCTATACTGTGGAATATTGTGTTATTATGTGGGTCAATCTTTTCAACGTTCTAATTACATAAATGAGGGGTGCTCAAAATATGCAGCCCTAGTTATGAATTCTAGTTTTTTTTTATTTTAATATAATTTTAGTTCTACTTGAAGAATTAAATGATTATTATTATATAAATAATTATATCTATTTCACTTTTTTTCTAATTTCATCGTTTGAAACATATTCACAGTGTGCTGAAGTTTACGTGGCCTTCAGTACTACCATCCTACCAGTGGAATTTGACTTACAATTGCTTTTAAAATTAGGACAAGCCTGGCGACATTTACACATTTGAATCCCTAAATTGTAAATAGAAGTGTTTGTGACATCTCAATTCCAAACTCTGGTTGACGTTAAATATGGATGGGAAAAACTACTCAGCAGCCAATCTTGCAAAGGATATTTATCCAAACGTGCTTGCAAAGTGGGAACGAGGGAACAGTTCTTTTCTAGCCCCCGTTGTAAATTCAAGAGTCACAATCTCAAACAGATCCCAAAGAACTGGGAGCAGGCAAAAATCATATCCCTTGGGAGAGGAGAGCTACAGGCATAAGACACTTTCAATACAAAACGAGACAACCTGTGTGGATATCCTCAGCCGCAAGTGTAAAATTGTTTTGTTTTGTTTTTTTGCTGTGAATTTGGCTGCCTGGGTTTCAAAAACAAAACTCAAATTAATTTAAATCCCCTATGGAAATGAAGATCTCTGTGAAAGAACTTGCAGTCATTAAAGGTCAGAGAGAAATGATTACTTCTTTTGGACCACATCAGGTTTGCTTTCGAGATTAACTTGAGTAAAATAGACAAGTCAATAAGTAAAAGTGACAAGAAGGTGAAGGAAGAAGAGTTGCTTACTATAAGTAGGCCAATGTTTCAATGCCATCAAGTGAAGTAATTTTCTCTCCTGAAGAAAATGAAGAACAAATAGCTGATGCTCAAGATAGAAAGGATTGAATTTATGAAGTGACATTAAAAATACCAACCACATCTTCAAATTCCATTAAAAGCAACCGGGGAATTATATTTTGGAGGCAATAACATCGTAACTATTCAGCGGATTCTAACGAAATTTGAAGAGCTTATATTGATTTGCATTCTCTTTCAAATAATATAATTGCCAAAGTCCTTCCAAAGTTAGCCCAGGAATTATTTTGTTTTGGCAATAACATCATAACTATTTGGCCGATTCTAACGTAAATTGAATCCCTTAAGGTGTTTACATTCTCTTTCGAATTGTAGAATTGTCAAGCACCTCCCAAGGTTACTTCGGGAATTATTCAAAGTTTTGAGGTCGGAAGGTCATCAATCAGAATAAGTGAAGGCACGCGACCTTTTGGCTAGAAAACATTGTTTTAATTAAGAGCTCATCTGCTGACTGCTACAATAGACATAGGACGCCGTAATTAAAACTTCAGCCTGGAAATAGGCTACTTTAAAATTCCTACGAAACCCACAGCAAAAAAAAAAAAGCAAAATCAAACCAAACAACAAACAAGAAACGAAACAAAGGCAAGAAGAAGACGTCGGAGGGAGGTCAACCTTTCCCCCAGGTAACGGCCGAAAGGCCTTCACGCAGAAGAGATACCATTTCAGCAGGCAGCGACTCGGGAAGTTTATCTATATCTAAAGTGAGAAAGAGCGACCCAATGACTCTACAGACCCCTGGTTTTTTTCCTTCCTAGACACATTCTCAAACCTGAAAGCCCCTGGTCCGCCAATTATTCACTAAAATACTAAATTGGATGGTTACCAGTTGCCTATCAAACACTTGCCCCTTTACAAAGTTCATAGTAGGGTGTTGGGTAACCCATACAGGTATAATTTTTTTTGTTTAGCTCTCTTTGTAATGTTAGAGATAATAAAGAAAATGGTGATACCAAGTAACGGGAAGGGATCTGTTCTCTACTGAAGAACGCCGCTAGGACATTGCACGATATGCGAAGTTAGAGAACGTTAAATTGTGTCCAAATTCTATAGCTCAAGTTGACTAAAATACTTAAAAAGGCTTACAAACAGGGCAGAATCTAGATAATGATAATATAAATAAAATGGTATATCATCATAGTAAAGTAAGATAGAATTTAAGCCTGGATGTATCTACTGACTCTCGCAAAAAGCAAGGCTAATGCTACCACGACTGAAAATATTTTATAAATCAAAAGTGGAAAATAAATTACATAAGAGCAAATTATTCAACAGCCAGAAAAAGCATACATACAGCTAGTTTTAAACAGCCAATATAAACAAATAACAGAACAGTTATCAACTTTATAATAAATTCAACGTTTAGCGACGAAATTTAACCCGTAACTTAGAAAGAAAACATAAAGAATCGGTTAGAGAATTCAAATTATTTGCA
This sequence comes from Ceratothoa steindachneri, assembly GCA_963969495.1. NCBI lineage: Eukaryota > Metazoa > Arthropoda > Malacostraca > Isopoda > Cymothoidae > Ceratothoa > Ceratothoa steindachneri. Next base: position 224,377,480 of record OZ018321.1, read on the forward strand.
CTTCAAAATCTTCGCTTGTGCGGAGAACTCAATCCATTTTTTAAAAGTCATCGATGTATGAAATATTCATTGGATTTGGTGAAATATTCCTACAAGTCTTTATAATGGTAAACAGTTATACTTTTATACGATTGAGTCGCAACGTGAGTTGTTTAATCGAGCTTCCTTAAAAATGGCTGCCTCAAAATTGTTAAAAGGTTTCACAATGCGGTAACAAAGAATTTCTTATCCTATATTACAAAGATATTGAATTATTTCCCTTCGCAAGTTGTTGAAAGAACTTTTGTTAATTAATTTATTAAATAAATTAAGGAATCTTGAATCTTAACTCTTCCGTAATTCTGCAATATCCATTGAAACATTTATAACAACAAAGAAATGGATTCAGGCTTTGACAAAATGAGGCAAATATTTGATAAGGCCTATAACGGCATCTTGATTTATTCCTGATCTATTGGTATGATATTATTCAACTTAATTCTTAAGTTTAATGAGCAAAAACTTCAATCCGTTCCTTTATTTTTCTTACGATTATCCCATACTACGTGACGCCAGTATTATTTTTTTCTTATTTTGACAGGTAACATTCGCTTTTAACTATTATATACTCTTTTAAATAAAATTAAAATTAAAGCCACTGTTCTAAAACCTAATTACTTGAATGCAAATGGTATATTTGTCAATACCAATTTGCTCAGCTCGTATCTGTTTTTGTAATTTGCCTTTCAAATTTGCAAATAATGGCAGCGAAAAGCATTTAATTTGAAAAAATAATTAACCAAGGCTTTTATTTTAAATTTATAATGTGCCTTAAACGTTAGTTGATAAAGCAATTAAGAGTATTAAGGTGAAACGGATAATACATTTAATGCGTTCAATGCTTCCATGCATGCTAAGGCATTCACCTTCGTTATGGAATTAAATTCCATCGGTAGTAATTATCCAATATGTTACAATGGAAGTGAAATTCACTTGAGTTGCATTTGAGTGATATTCACGTAGTTGATCTAAAGATGAGTTTCCATCATTATATAAAAAATGGTTTAATACAACACATTGATATTTAAACAAGGTTTAATGAAAAAGTCGCGTTCTCTCACTAAATCTGATTTATGACCTTACTACCTTCAAAACTACAAATAATTCCCAGACTAACCTTGAAGAACCTTGGCAATTATATCATTTAAAAGAGAATGTAAAACAACATAAGGCTTTCAAATTTCGTTAGAATCGCCAGAATAGTAATGATGCTATAGCCGAATAATTCCTCGGTTAACCTTAGAAGGACTTTGCAAATAACATCATTCGAAAGATAGTGTAAAGCAAAATAAAGGTTACAGGTTTCGTTAAAATGGGCCGAAAAATTATGATATTATTACCAAAAGTAAAACGCAAAAGGGGGACCGACGTACAGACCGTCTGACCTACAGGCATAGCGAGATATAGAGTCGCACGAGACTAAAAAAGACAAAGAGACTTTTAGTTTTAGTGCGCTCCACAAGATACCTACGGCAAGGGCAAATAATAGGATAAAAGCTTATAGATGCGAACGATTATCTGCGCGTGACCCCTTAACTATGATATATAACCAACACTTGATCACCCCAGTAGAGATACGATGAATCATCTGCGTCTGAACTCCTAGCAATTATATATAACCAATACTTGATCACTCCAGAAGAAATACGATGGATCATTTGCGCTTGAACTAACAGCTGTGATATATGAACAACTCTTGATCACCCCAGTATTGATACGATGGATCATCTGCGCTTGAACTCCCAGCTATGATGTATGACCAACTCTTGAAAAGTCCAGTATAGATAGGGAAGATAATCTCCGCTTGAACTCCCAGCTATGATGTATGACAAACTCTTCATCACTCTAGTATAGATACGATGGACCATCTTCACTTTAACTCCCAGCTATGATGAATGACCGACTCTTTATCACCCCCAGAATAGATAAGATGGATCATCTGCTCTTAAATACCCAGCAGTATAGATACAATGGATCATCTGCGCTTGAACTCCCAGCGATGATGTATGACCAAAGGTTGATCACCCCAGTATAGATACGATGGATTATCTGCTCTTGAACTCACATCAATGATGTAGGACCAACTCTTAATCACCCGTATAGATAGGATGGATCAGCGCTTGAGCACCCAGCTATGATATATAACCAACTCTTGATCACCCGAGTATATATACGATGGATAATATGCGCTTGAACTCAAAGCTATCATATATAACTAACTCTTGATCACCCGAGTATAGATACGTCGGATCATCTGCGCTTTAATTCCCAAATGTGATGTATAACCAACTCTTGATCACCACAGTAGAGATACGAAGGAGCATCTGCTATTGAACTCCATGCTCTGATGTATAAGCCAATCTTTAACACCCCCCCAGCATACTCGTAGATACGATGGATCATCTGCGCTTGAAGTCCCACCTACGATGTATGGCGAACTATTGATTACCATAGTAAAGATAATATGGATCATCTGCCCTTAAAGTCCCAGCTGTGAAGTACAAACAACACTTGATCACCCCAATATAGAAACGATTGATCATCTGTGTTTGGATTCCCACCTATTATGCATTACCAACAATTGATCACCCTAGTAGAGATACGATAGATCATCTCATCTTGAACTCTCAGCAATGATGTATAAAAAAACAATTGATCACCTTAATATAAATACGATGAATCATCTGCGATTGAACTCCAAGATATGATGCATGATCAAAACTTGATCACTCTAACAAAGAAACGATGGATCATCTGCCTTTGAACTCCCAGCTATGATGTATGACTCACTCTAAAACACCCCAGTAAAGATAAGATGGTTCATCCTCGTTTGAACTCCCACCTATGTTGGATGGCCAATTCTTGATTGGCCCAATAGAGATACGATCGATCATCTGATCTTGAACTCCCCGCTACCCGCTATGATGTATGACCAATACTTGATAACCCCATTATAAATACGAGAAATTATCTGCACTTGAACTCCCAACTATGATGTATAACCAAATCTTGATCAGCCCAGTAGAGATACGATGGATCATCTGCCATTGAACTCACAGCTATGAAGTATGACCAACACTTGATCATCCATATATAGGAACGATCGATCATCAGCAATTGAACTCCCAGATATAACGTATGACCAACTCTTTATCACGCCAAATGAACTACAATTGATAAAATTCGCTTGAACTTTAAGCTATGATCTGTGAGCAATTCTTGATCACCTTAGTATAGATATAAGGGAACATCTGCGTAAAATTCCCAGCTATGATGTATGACCAACTCTTGATCACCCCAGTATAGATATGATTGGTCATCCGTGATTGAACTGCCAGCTATGATGAATGACGAACACTTCCTCACCCCAATATAGAGACGCTGGATCAACTGCGCTTGAACTCCCAGTTATGATGTATAACCAACTCGTTATCACCCGAGTAAAGATTCGATTAATCATCTGCCCTTGAACTCCCACCTATGATATATGACCAAAACTTGATCACCCCAATATAGATACGACGGATTATCTGCGCTTGAACACCCAGCTATGAGGTAGTTCAAACCCTCGATCGCTTCAGTATATATACGATGGATCATCTGCGCATGAACTCCCAGCTATGATGTATGAACAACACTTGATAAGCCCAATATAAATACGATGAATCATCTGCCCTTAAACACCTAGATATGATGTATGACCTATACTTGATCATGCCAGATGAGAAACGAAGGATCATATCGTCGTGACATTCCAGCTATGATTTCTGACCAAGTCTTGATCACCCTAATATAAATAGGATGGATTATCTGCGTATAATCCCAAGCTACTCGTAAGTTATATGAGCAACTCTTGATTACCCCAGTATAGATACTATGTATCATCTACCGTTGAACCACAAGCTATGAGGTATGACCAACACTTGATTACCCTAATATAGATAGGATAGATCATAGGCGATTGAACTCCTAGCTATGATGAGTGACGAACTTTTACTCAACCTAGTATAGATACGATGGATCCTCTGCGTTGAACTCCTAGCTATGATGTATGACCAATTATTGATGACCACATTATAGATACAATGGATAGTCTGCACCTGAACTCCAGCTATGATGTCTGACTAAATCCTTATCATCCAAATATAGGTACCATGGATAATTTGGTCTTGACCTCGCCGCTATGATGTATGACAATCTCTCGATCTTCCCAATAGAGTTAAGCTGGATCATCTGAACTTGAACTCCCAGCTATGATGTATGACCAACTCCGGATTACTCCAGTAGAGATACGATGGATCATCCTTCTTTGAACTCCCAGATATGATGTATGACCCAATTTTATCACCCCAATAGAGATACGATGGTTCATCCGCGCTTGAACTCACAGCTATTCTGTATGAACAACACTTGATCACCCCAGTATAGATACGATATATAATCTGCGCTGGAAATCCTAGATATCATGACTGCCAACGCTTGATCGCCCCAGTATAGATACTATAGATAATCTACGATTGACCAACGAGCTATAATATATGACCCACTCATGAACATCCCAGTATATATATACGATGGATCATTTGCGCTTGATCTCACAGATATGATGTATGACCAACCCTGGAATGCGCCACTATAGTTACGATAGATCGTGTGCGCTTGATCTCCCAGCTAGGAAGTATGAACAAATCTTGATCACTATGCTATAGATACGATGGATCATCTGCGCTTGATCCGGCTGTTATGATGTATAAACAACTCTTGCTCACTCAAAGATAGAAACGATGGTCATCTGGGCTTGACCTACGAGCTACATATGATGTATGACCAACTCTGATCACATCATTGGAGATACCATGGATCATCTGTACTTAAACTCAGAGCTATGATGTATGACCAACACTCGATCACCCAGATATAAATACGATAGATCATCTGCGCTTGAACTCCCACCTATGATGTATGACCAACTCTTGATCAAACCAGTAGAGATACAATTGATAATCTTCGCTTGAACATCGAGCTATGAACTATGACCAAAGCTTGATTACCTTAGTATAGATATGATGGACCATCTGCAGTAAATTCCCAGCTATAATGTATGACGAAGAATTGATCACGCCAATATAGAGACGATGGATCATCTGCGCTTAAACTCCCAGCTACTATTTATGACCAACCCTTGATCACCACAGTAGAGACTAGATTGATAATCTGCGATTGATCACCCAGTAATGAGGTATTACCAACTGTGGGTCACCCCAATATAGATACAATGGATCATCTGTTCTTGGCTCCCTTCTTATGATGTATGACCAACTCTTGATCACCCCAGTAGAGATACGAGGGATCATCTGCGCTGGATCCCGCAGCTATGATGTATGACCAGCTTTTTCTCTATCCATTATATATATATGATGGATCATCTGCGCTTGAACCCTCAGCTATAATGTATGACCAACTATTGATCAGCCGACGAGAGTTACGATGGACCATCTGCGCTTGAACTCCCAACTAGGATGTAGGACCAACTCTTAATCACTGCAGGATAGATAGGATGCATCATCTGCCCTTAAACTTGCAACTATGATCTATGACACACTCTTGATTACGCGAGTCTAGATACGATGGATCATCTGCGCTTGAACTCCTAGCTCCGACGTGTGACCACCTCATTATCACTCCAATAGAGAGACGATGGATCATCCTTACTTTAACTTCCAGTTATTGTGTGTGACCAACTCTTGCTCACCCCAGTAGACTTTCGATGGATAATATGTGTAGAATTTCCAGCTATAAAATATGCCCAACATTTGATCACCCTAAAAATAAATATGATGGATCATCTGACCCTGCACTCCCAGCTATGATATATGACCAACACTTGATCACCCCAATATAGATACGATGGATTAGCTGCGCTTTAACTACCAGCTATGATGTAGGACCAAATCTTGATCACTGCAGTAGAGATACGCAGGATCATCTGCGTTGGATCCCGCAGCTATGATGTATGACCAACTCTTGCTCTATTCATCATATATATATATATATATATATATATAGGATGTATCATCTGAGCTTGAACCCCCCAGCTATGATGTATGACCAACTATTAATCAACCGACTAGAGATACGATGGACCATCTGCGCTTGAACTCCCAGCTAGGATGTAGGACCAACTCTTAATCACTGCAGGATAGATAGGATGCATCATCTGCCCTTAAACTCACAACTATGATGTATGAGACACTCTTGATTACGAGACTCTAGATACGATGGATCATCTGCGCTTGAACCAGTAGCTATGATATGCGACCACATCATTATCACCCCAATAGAAATACGATTTGTCATCTATGCTTGAACTCCCAGCTATGTTGTATGAAGAAATATTGATAACGTCACAATAGATACGATAGATCATCTGCTGTTGAACTCTAAAGAATGATGTATGGCCAAATCTTGCTCACTTTAGTATTAATACGATGGATAATTTGCTAATAAACCCCCAGCTATGATGTATGATCAAATCTTATCACCTTAGGAGAGATACAATGGATCATCTTGCCTTGATTCCCCACCTATGATCTCTGACCAAGTCTTGATCATCCTAGTATTGATACGATGGATTATCTGCGTAGAATCCCAGGCTAACTCTTGATTCCCCCAGTAAAGATATTAAGGATCATCTGCATTTGAACTCCAAGCTAGATGTATGACCAACGCTAGATTACCCCAATATATATAAAATGAATAATCTGCGCTTGAACTCCCAGCTATGATGTTTGACTAACTCATAATCAAACTAGTATAGATACGATGGATCATCTGTTTGGAACTCCTAGCTATGATGTATACTTGATCACCCCAGTAAAGATACCATGAATCATTTGCCCTTGAACCTCTAGCTATTATTTATGACCAAATTTTGATCACCCAAATATAGGTACAATGGATCATCCTCGATGGAACTCCTAGCTATATTGTATGAAAAACTCTTGATTACCCTAGTATAGATACTATTTATCATCTGTCGTCGAAGACCAAGGTATGAAGTATGACCAAATCTTAATCACCCTACTATAGATACGATGAATCATCTGCGCTTGAACGCCCAGCTATGATCTATGACAAACTCTTGATCCCCCCAGTATAGATACTATTAATCATCTGCCGTTGACCTCCAAGTTATGATGTATGACCAACTCTCGCTTACCCCAGTATAGATATAATGGATCAATTGCGCTTGAATTCCTAGCTATGATGTATGACCAATTCTTGAACATCCTAGTATAGATACGACAGATTACCTGCCCTCGACTTCTCATCTATGATGTATGACCAAAAATTGATCAACCAAATATACGTACGATGGATCATCTGCGCTTAAACTCCCAGCTATGAAGTATGCCCAACTCTCGCTCCCCGCAATACAGATAGTATGGATCATCTATGTTAAGGGCAGGGTTAACTCCCACAACACTAAAAAAAATAATAACAACCTCGTTATGAACAAGAGTTTACAGATTGCTAATTATAGACTAAGCTGTACTCTATGCCAGTCTTAACAAACCCCAAATATTGTACAAACAGTCAATCAATCTTATAAGATTATTCATAAACTTAGAGTTTACCTTCATATATAGCATAGCCTAGTATTGGTAAAGGCAAAACAAAAAAAATATAGAAAAATTAATATATTAAGGATATTATTATATTTATTATCAGTAACAATGCGAGCAGTTTAAAGAGTAAGTAAAAGCTTGTAATTTGGCATTTCTACTTTTACTTAATTAAAGTTATATCAAATTTATGAGGTTTGGAGAAACATGAATCTCATATTTAAAAATATACAGTTTATACAATAAATCTTAATAATAGTTATCACACGTTGAGAGAGAGGTCTAAGGTACGTAGGCGCCAAATCTGACAACTATAAGAGACCTACATTGCAGCAGTGGTAGTGCACTGAATAATTACACAAAAAATAGAGCACATTAATTGAATAGTTACACAAAATCTAGAGCAAATCAATTCCAGTAGGAGCGGGTTAAGAGGTTGGAGGAGAACTGCCTAAAGTTGGGAAAATTTAAACTAAAATAAGTATTGGTAGCAAGTTGGTTGGTTGTGTGGGAGGAGGTTAGTTGGTTGTATTATGGGTAATCACTAAAGGTGTTAGAGATTGTTTTTTCGATAGTACATAAATATATACATTACAAATAAATATATATTACATTAAAAATAAACATTACAAATACATCACAGGTAGATACACAATTACATAAATATATACATTACAAATAAATATATATTACAATTACCTAAATTTACATAATGAATCCTTTAAGTAGTAGTATACATAACATCTGCCCTTGAACTTCCAGCTAAGATCGGTGACCAATACTTGATTACCCAAGTATAGATACGATGGCTCATCTGCGATTGAAGCCCCAGCTACGATGCATGACCAACTCTTGATCACTCCAGTATAGATATCATCAATCATCTGCACTTGAACTGCCACCTTTGATGTATGACCAACTCTTGATCACCCCAGTATAGACACGATGTATAATCTCCGCTTTAACTCCCAATTATGATCTCTGACCAAGTCTTAAACACCCTAGTATAGATACAATGGATTATCTAGGTAGAATCACAGGCTAAGATATATGACCAACCCTTGCTTACCCCATTAGAGATATTAGGGTCATCTGCCTTTGAACCCTAAGCTATGATGTATGGCCAGCTCTTGATTACCCCAATTTAGATACGATGGATCATCTGCGATTGAACTCCCAGCTATGATGTTTGACTAACTCATAATCAACGTAGTATAGATACGATGGATAAGCTGTGTTGAACTCGTAGCTATGATGTATGACAAATTCTTAATCACCTCAGTATAGATACCATGGATCATCTGCCCTTCGACCCCTAGCTAAGATGGATGAGCAAAGATTGATCACCCAAATATAGGTACGATGGATCATCTACGATGGAACTCCTAGTTATGTTGTATGAAAAACTCTTGATTACTCCAGTATAGATACGATTTATCATCTGTCGTTGAACTTCAATGTATGAAGTATGAACAAATCTTAAACACCCTAGTATAGATACGATGGATCATCTTCACTTGAACCCCAAGCTATAATGTAGGACCGAATCGTGATCAACTCAGAATAGATACGATGGATCATCTGCGCTTAAACACCCAGCTATGATCTATGACCAAATCTTGATCACCCCAGTATAGATAGTATCAATCATCTGCCGTTGATCTCCAAGCTATGATGTAGACCAACGCTTGATCACCTCGAAATAGATACGATGAATAACCGCACTTTAATTCCTAACTATGATGTAACAGCAGTGTTTGATCATCTCAGTATAGATAGGATAGATCATGTGTCCTTGACCTCCCAGCTATAATATATGACCAACCCTTGATCACCCGAGTAGAGATATGATGGATTATGTTCGCTTGTACTCACATCTATGATGAATGACAAATCATGATCACCCCAATTGAGATACGATTGATCATCCGTGCTTGAACCCTCAGTTCTGGTGTATGATTGTCCCATTATAGATACGATTGATCCTATACCGTTGAAATCCAAAGTAAGATGTATTACCAACCCTTGCGCACACTATTTTAGATACGAGGATCATCTGCGATTGAATTCCTATCTATGATGTATGACCAGATCTTGATCACCCCATTATAGATACGATATATCATCTGCCATTGAGCTCCAAGCTATGATGTATGACCAACTCTTCTTCACCTAATTATATTACGATGGATCATCTGCGATTAAACTCCCAGCTATGAATTATACCCAACACTTGATCACCCCAATACAGATATTATATATAATTTTCCGTTTAACTCCCAGCTAGAATATTTGACCAATTCTTTATCACCCTAGTATAGATACGATGGATCCTCTGCGCGTGAAGATCCAGCTATGATGTATGACCAACTATTGAACACCCAGGTATAGATATGATCGATCATCTGCACTTTAACTCCTAGCTTTGATGTATGACCAATGCTTGATCTCCCCAATATAGATACGATCAATAATCTCCGCTTCAACTCCTAGCTATGATGTATGACCAACATATGATAACAACAGTAGAGATATGATGGATCATCTACCCTTGAATTCCAAGCTATGAAGTAGACCAACCATTCATCACCCCAGTATAGATACGATGCATCATCTGTTATTAAAGTCCCAAATATGATGTATGACAAAAACTTGATCACCGAGTATAAATACGACGGAGCATCTGCGATTGAACTCAAAGCTATAATGTACTACCAACTCATGATCACCCCGATAGAGATACGATGGATCATAAGTGCTTGAGCTCCTAACAAAGTTGTATGAACAAATCTTAATTACCACAGTATAGATAGGATGGATCATCTGCCGTTGAACTCCAAGGTATGATCTATGACAAACTCTTGCTCACCCTGGTATAGATACGATAAATCATCTGTGATTGAACTCCAAAAAGAAAGACAATGGATCATCCCAGCTTAGATCTAGGAACAAGTCTTGATCACCCTATTATAGATACGATGCCTCATTGGCGTAGAATCCCAAGCTAAGTTATATTTCCAACTCTTGATTACCCCAGTATAGATACTATGGATCATCTGTCGTTGAAGCCAATCTATGATGTATACCCAACACTTGATTACCCTAATATAGATACAATGGATCATCCATCCTTGACTCCCAGCTATGATGTATTAACAACTCTTATTATTATTATTAAAGTTCCAAGCCACAACCCCAACTGGAAGATCAAATAGCTATAAGCCCAAGGGCCCCAGCGGGGAAAAAAACCTGGTATGGAAAAAACGAAACAAAGATTAAAAAAAACATAATAAACAAATAGAAAACTTAAAAAAAAAAAAAAAAAAAAAAAAAATAAATGCTATAATGTTAAAAATATTATAATATTATATATGTGTGGATAATGAATAAAATATTAAAGTTATAAGTTTCTGTTAATTAAAAATGTATTAGCACCCACTTTAAATTTCTGAAGTTCCAAGGACTCAACAACAACACTAGGAAGTTCATTCCACAGTTTAGTTGTGTTAGGAATGAAACTTCTTGAAAACTGTGTTGTGTTGAATCTCATAGGCGTAAAGGCCCTACTATTGGCATTTAGTACACCTCTGGTAACTCGTTGAGGGGCATATAAATTGGGCAGATCGTGATGCAGTGGATGATCTGCCTTGTTAAAAATTTTATATAAGATGCATAAGGAGCTTATTGCTCGCCTGTGCCACAGATCAACTTTGAGGTCAGGAATTAAAAATTTTATTGCTCTCAAATTTTTATCTAATAAATTAAAATAAGAGTTGGCTGCCGAACTCCAAACAGGGGCGCAATATTCAAAACACGGAAGAATAAAAGCATTAAAACAATTTTTAAGAACAGTCTGCTCTCCAAATACTTTGTAAGATTTCCTCAAAATGCCAATTTTTTGAGCAATAGAGGAGGAAATAGATCGAATGTGATTCTCAAAAGTAAACCTAGAGTCAAGCATGACTCCAAGCAACTTAAAAGAATCACATATGGAGATGGGAATGTTATTTATTAAAAGATCTGGATGGGGAGGATCTAGTGTTCTGGATCTGCTAACAATCATACTCTGGGTTTTCTTTGCATTTAACTTCATGCCCCATGAAGTGCACCAAACATTTATCTTAGCCAGATCTCTATTTAAAGACTCTGCAACCGATGCTCTCAACTCAGGAGATGGGACTGGGGCTATTAGAGTAGCATCATCAGCATAGGCTATAAGTCTATTTTCCAGTCCAAACCACATATCATGGGTATATAATATAAACAGTAGAGGACCAAGAACACTGCCTTGTGGTACACCAGATAGCACCTCTCTCTCATCACTAAAATTATTGTCAACATAAACCTTTTGATGTCGATTTGTTAAAAATTGTTCAATAATATTTAAAAATACACCACCTACTCCCAACTGCTTCAACTTAAATATCAGGGCCTTATGATTGACACGGTCAAATGCGGCACTGAAATCCAGGCCAACTAAGCGAACTTCTTGACCAGAGTCTAATGATTTTTGGACAATGGTGGAGACTGTGAGAAGTGCATCACAAGTGCTCAGACCCTTACGAAATCCAAACTGTAAAAAGGGAAACAGACGATTAAGCTCGGCAAATGTACTTAAACGTTTAGCTAGTAAACGTTCAAAAATCTTAGATAGAACAGGAGTTATAGAAATGGGCCTATATTCAGTAGGGTTAAAACTACCACTTGCACTTTTACATAGTGGAGTGATGTTACCAATTCTCCAACATTCGCAAAAACTACCACTCCTCGCCAGCTTCCGAAGAATAACGGAAAGCTTGGGAGCCAAATACTCTGCAGTTTTCTTAAAGAATAAAGGGAATATACCATTTGGGTCAGTACCACCATAAGCATCCAGATCAAGAAGTAACTGTTTCACTTCACTTGAACGGAAAGCAATTTTGTTTAACCTTGGTTCAGGGAAACAAGTGTCAGGTAGAGTTAGATTCTCATTACTTTGTTTATTATCAAAAACATCAGCCAACAGTGTTGCCTTTTCTTCAGGACTATGGGTAATGGAACCATCAGGTTTAAGAAGGGGTGGCATAGATGAATCATTCCCGAAAAGAGCAGACTTGAGAGTGGTCCAGAATTTGTGGGAATTTGCTGTGCGCTGAAGAGTTCCCTTTGTGGTAGTATTGAATTCAACTTCAGCATTATTATATACCCTCTGAGCTGCTGTTCTGTAGTGCACATAATTATCCCATAGAAAGGCAGATCTACTCCCCTTCCACAGGTTGTAGGCTTCTTGTTTCTGCATATGAGCCCTCTTACAGTCATCATTAAACCAGGCTTTGTCCTTAGTGCGATATCTGATCATACGGAATGGAACATGTCTATCAATAATTGAAACAATTTTATCATTCAAAATACGAACTGCTTCAACCTCCTTATATATTAGTGGCCAGTTGATCCGGGAGATATCATTTAATATATTGCACCAGTCTACTTGAGATTTGATGAATACTTTGCTTGTATGAGCTATATTAGGAATAGATTGCTCAATACAGATAGTTATAGAAATTGCACAGTGGTCAGAAGTTCCCACAGGAGGATCAACAGCACTTGTAACGACTCCAGGGGAATCAGTGAAAACCAAGTCAAGGCAGTTCCCAGATGAATGGGTAGGCTCCCTAATGACTTGCTCACAACCCGACTCACACGCAAAATCATAAGCCCTGATACCATGACAGTCAGTAGGGGAGACAGAAGACAGCCATTGCCTATGATGAGCATTGAGGTCTCCCATAAATACAAAGCAGGCTTTCCGGTCATTTTCCTGTACCTTGGCCATGGCAAGGAGCAGACAATCAAAAATAGTATCATCTAAGTCTGGATTGCGATAGACAGAAAAAAGATAAAAATTATTTTGCTTACCACATACTTTCATAACTTGCATCTCATGGCAAGAACAAGCATAGGAGGTCTTTGAAGCAGAGTAACCATTCCTGATGTAAACTGCCATTCCTCTAGCCCTAGGAATGGCATCACGCCTAAGTAAAATTGGTTTTTTGAAGCCTGGTATAAGTAGTTCAGAGACATGCCTCATATTTGAAACCAGGGTCTCTGAACAGAGTAAAATGTCATGAGACTTGGATGAAGCAGTCAAGTCTTTAATATTGGCATGTAGGCCCCTAATATTAATATAGAGTAGACGACATTTTATCTGACGAGGATGACCAGGTCCAGGGTTGAGCTCAATATCTCCTGATAAAATTAAAATCGATATTAAAAAAATAATATTAGCAACAAGATCTTCAACAAAAATAACAATTTGTACAACAACAACAACAACAATTTGTACAAAATTATTCAATAGCAAAACTTTCATTAACTGAATATTATATGTCGGAAAAAAACTGGTCAACATGATGGAGCCGACACATCATGCAAGGCAAAATTCCCTTCAGGACGCCACAACAACTGAGGGAGGACAGTAATGATGACTTTGGAATGAAAAAGAATAAAGAAAAGAGAAAAGAAAAGAATAGACCAAGGCAACCTCTTGAAAAGCCATCAGGGCCACTTTGCTCATCTATTAAGCCTGCCCTACACACCATTTGAGTAAAACAAGAGGAGGAATGAAAAATAGGAAAGTATGCCTAAATGTACCCTTAGGCAGGGATCTCAAACACAAGAGAGTGGAAGACCATGGTACAGAGGCTATGGCACAATCCAATGCATGAGAACACCTTTCTGTCAGGGAGGTCCCTTAGCCTTTGACTGAAGTGTCTATCCACAAGACAGTGGAGGGTTTGGATTCAGAGTTATCCCTCTCCTAGGCGGATTGTCAACCAAGACTTCGAGCTCCACCTGCCCGGGTTTGAGTTCGGAGTTGTCCCTCTCCTAGGTGGATTGTCACACAAGACTATGAGCTCCACCTGCCCATACCGTAACCCTGGTATAGGGTGGCTACCGAGCGCTACGCCTTGCCAAAGGGCGACTCGTGATTTTGTCCGGGGCTGCTTATTCAGTTTATTCGCAACTAACCTCTATATCTAGAGGCCTTCCCCCGATCCGCAACCTGGGGACCCGATGGATGGGAGTTGTCATCTCCAGCACCTAGTATAGATACGATGGATCAGCTGCGCTGTAGCTTTAGATTTCATGTATCACCCTAGTATATATATAATGGACCATCTGAAATTGAACTCCCAGCTATGATGTATAGATAAATCTTGATCTCCCCAGTATAGATACGATGGATTATCTACGCTTAAGTCCCCTGCTATGAGATATGACCATCTCTTTATCACCTCAGTAGATATACAATGGATCATCTGCGTTTGAACTCCCAGCTATGATCTCTGACCCACTCTTGATTAACCCAGTCTAAATACGATGGATCATCTACGTTGAACTCCTAGCTATAATGTATGATTACTTCTTGATCCTTCGAGTATAAATACGATGGATCATCTGCGCTTGAACACCAAGCTATGAGGTATGACCAACTCTTGATCACTCCAATTTAGATACGCTCGATCAATTATGCTTGAATTCCGACCTATAATGTATGACCAAACCTTGCTCACCCCAGAAGACTTACGATGTTTCATCTGAACTTGAACTCCCAGCTATGATATATGTCCAACACTTTATCACCCCAATACAGATACGATGGATCATCTGCGCTTGAACTCCCAGCTATGATGTATGACCGAATCTTGATCACCCCAGTATATATACGATTGTTCATCTGCGCTTAAACCCCCAGCTATGATCTATGACAAACTCTTGATCGCCCCAGTATAGTTATCTTGGATCATCTAAAATTGAACTTCCAGCGTAGATGTATGAGCAACGCTTGATCACCTCAGTATAGATACGAAGGATAATCTCTTTTTAAACTCCCAGCTATGATGTATGACGAGCTATTGATCGCCCAGGTAGAGATAGGATGGATCATCTGCGCTTGAACTCTGAGCTATGATGAATGACCAACTCTTGCTCACTCAGTATAGATACCTTGCATTATCTGCCCATAAAATTTAACTGTGATGTATGAGAAACCCTTAATCACCCGATTCTAGATACGATGGGTCATCTGCGCTTGAACTCCCAGTGATGATATATGACCAACTATTGATCACCCCAAAAGAGAGACGATGGATCATCTGTGCTTGAACTCCCAGCTCTGATGTATGAACAAATCTTGATTATCCCATTATAGATACGATTGATCATATGCTGTTAAACCTTAAGGTATCATGTATGACCAACACTTACAAGGAGTTACAAGGAAAGAAAGTACCCTAGGAGACCTTACGGTCCATTTGAAGAGGGTACCTTCGGACTAGCAATCGAGCAGGCACATGGCTGCTCAATTGTTTTGCGTCCCGAAACGGCCACTTTTCAAGACTTTGTCTAGTATTGACTTGAACTGGTCAACAAATTCACTGTTGACAACTTCCACTGGAAGTGCGTTCAACTTACCGCAGATACTGTAAGTGAAAAGATTTCCACACAGATTGCGGTTGTGACGCTTCAGTTCAAGTTTGAAGCCATGATTGCGCGTTTTGTTCTCACTCAGTGTTAAAATATCCCGGTAGTCAATATTTTCGAACCCTCGAAGTATTTTGAAAACTTCGATGAGCTGACCACGCAGTCTACGGGTTTCCAGTGAGAACATATTTAATTCCCTTAGTCTATCCTCATAACTTTTATGTCGGATAGAGGGAATCAGCTTGGTTGCCCTGGCTTGTACGCGTTTCAACCTTGCGATATCCTTTCGAAACGAAGGACTCCAAAATTGTACGGCATACTCCAGGTGCAACCGAACGAGGGAGTTGTACAGACAAAGTACTATCTCCTGGTTCCGATAACCAAACTTGCGCTTTATGTAGCCTAACATCCTTTGGGCTCTCTTCTCTGCCTCGATGCACTGTTTCGAGAACTTAAGGTCGCTAGTGATAGTTACACCCAAGTCCTTCTCAGTGTCCTTCTATCCAAGAGCAGTGCATTTAAGGATGTACTGAGATTGGGGGTTTCTGTGTCCGATATGCATCACTTTGCATTTCCCCACGTTAAAAGGCATTTGCCACGTGTCCGACCACTCCCCAATCTTCCCAAGATCTTCCTGCAGACGGGCAGTATTTCCATCCTTGGCAACCATGTCACCGTTCATGTCATTGACGTAAATGATGAATAGTAGTGGTCCCAGAACAGAACCTTGAAGCACCCTGCTAGTAACGGGCACCCACTCAGAAGCCTTTCTATTCACCACCACCCGTTGCTGTCTTTCACTTAGCCAGTTCTTGATCCAGCAGGCTACTTTTCCGTCTATGCCCAGCGCTCGCAATTTCCAGAGAAGGCGGCGGTGTGGTACCTTATCAAAGTCTTTCTGAAAGTCTAAGTACACCATCTCCACCGCCTTGTTCCGATCGTGCTCACTGAACACGAAGTGGAAGAATTCCACAAGGTTCGTCAGGCATGACCGTTGCCTTTGGAAGCCGTGCTGGGAACTCCTAAAGAGCAGGTTTGTCTCTAAATACGACGTCATTTTGTCCACCATCATGCTTTCCATGAGTTTACCGACTATCGAAGCCAGACTGATAGGTCGGTAGATTGACGGTTGGCTACGGTCTCCTTTCTTGAAGATAGGAGTCACCTCCGCCTCACGCCTGTCTCTAGGAACGCATTCGGTCAAGATTGAAATGTTGAAGATTGCGTTCAGGTGTCGTGACACTTGATCGCACACTTCTTTCAACACTTTAGGTAGAAAGCCACCCGGGCCAAGTGACTTATTCGTCTTTAGGTCACTGATCTTCTTTTTTATTTCCCCTTCGGTGAAGTCCATATCCTCCAGCTTTTCCCCCGAGTAGGAATCCACTGGCTGGAGGATGAGACCACACTCTTTAGTAGACACTGAAGAGAAGTAGTCGTTGATGAGGTTAGCATTTTCTGCATCTGAATGCTTTAATGCCCCCTCCTAATTTCTCAAAGGGCCAATCGTTCGAAGGATTGGTTTACGGCTGTTCACATATCCAAAAAACTCCTTGGGATTCTCTTTACAGTCTCGCCACTCGTAGTTCCTCAGACCGCTTAGCCGCCTTTATGCTGGACTTCACTCTCTTGGCTAGCATCCGGTATTCATCAAAGTCGCCCGAGATCTTCGATTGCCGGTACACAGTTCTCTTCCCCCAAGGCAGGTGGCCGATTTCTCGATTAAACCACTTCGGTTGAACAGAAGACCAACGGGGACATTTCAAAGGGATGAAACGTGATTGAAGACTCATGAATGTGGTTTGGAAACTGTTCCACGAGTCTTCAACAACATCGCACACTTCTAGCCTTGCGTCAGTCAGTCCAGCACGAAGACCTGCAAAGTCTGCTCTTTTCAAATCGAGTTTCCTCAATTTACTAGTTGCAGGCTCTGCCTTCGGGACTTTGACTACAAATCTAATTAGTCGGTGGTCACTGCCACCGACTTCTTCGCCAATAGAGAGGTCCTTAACGATGTCATCCTCAGAGGGGAAACCAAGTAGAGGATATTGTCTCCTCTCGTTGGCTCTCTCACCCATTGAGTAAGGAACTCGTTGTTCGCGAACTCCATGAGTAGTGCGTTCTCGCCACAGGGTTCTCTGATTTTCCAGTCAACTTGTGTGTTAAAATCACTCATGACGATACACACTCTGTCTTCGACAAGTTCTCCTAGTAGCTGGTACAGATCTCTGTCCTTTTCAACGAGTTGGGCAGGAGGTCTATAAAGCACCAGGATCCTGTATTTGGCGGGACCTATCTCTAGGTCAACACCTAGTAGTTCATGGTCGGATACGATGTTGCAATCCGTCGAGTGGAGAGTATCCTTGACATACAACATCACACCGCCACCCTCTCTGTCTGGCCTATCTTTCAGGAAGAGCTGGTAAACGGGAATCGTGAATTCACCTTCAAAATCTCGGCTTGAGGTTTTTATCCACGACTCCGTTATGGCCACTATCTCCCTTTCTTCTGTTGCTACGAGGCCACGAAGTTCTAGAAACTTGTTTCTGATAGATCTTGCATTAAACAGAAGAACTTTGAGGGAGTGCCGGACTGTAGGACTCCCTACGCTCTTCCGTTTCCCGCTTTCTTTCTCTGTGTCGGGGTCACTTTAGATAGGATGGATCATCTGCGATTGAACTCCAATGTATGATGTATGATCAAATCTTGATCAACCTAGAAGAGATACGATAGATCATCAGGCCTTGAACTCCTAGCAATGATCTCTGACCAAGTCCTGATCACCCTTGTATAGTTATGATGGATTATCTGAGTATGCGAGAGAATCCCAACGTGGAAGATCTTTAGCAGAAATGAACTCCCATGTGCAGCAGAAGGCCCGGTTAGGCCTAAGGTGGTAAGCCTACCACCCCTCCCCTTCCAAAAGCGGTAGCCTCGAATCGAGAACCCCACGATTCACCTTTATGTGGGCTAAAATATCTCTGCAAGAAGATATGAGGCCCTTCGATAGTAGAGCTGTTTCCCGCTAACCCCCAACTCCAGGAAGAGCCTCGGAAATAAATAACGCTCGACTCCACGGAAGAGAAACAAAGTTGAGAAGTTTCGCCAGAACCCAGAAGATTTTCCCCATGGTTCCAAGTTAAGTGTTAGCAACAAAGCAACTTGACAGTTGGACTATTTTGTGTATTTGGAATTAGCCACAGCCAGGAGGTAATTCCACTGAACGATCGCCCCGAGTGATTTTTCCCGACTTCTTTTATCAACTCCTGTCAAAGCCCTCCTCATTTTGAAGAGCCGAAATACTCTCCCTTGGACCGGAAGTTACCCCCCCCCCTTGCTTTTGGAGAACCGTCATCACTCTAACCTCCCGCTCTGAAGTCCGAGCGGCATCACCTCAAGTGCAGAAGACATCCGTAAGCTAACCCCTCTCCCCCTTCTAGTAACCCAATTGAGTTAATACCCCTCCCCCCATTTGATTAGTCTTCTACGAGAATACCTTAAGTTCTAACTTCATAGCCTGATTTATAACTACAATTCCCCCTTTCAATTACTGATGTGATTTTGCCCGTTAATTACCTATCAATTCTCTCATTATTTTTGTGTAAATAAAATTATATTTTTATACATGCCTCTTTAAATAACCTTGAGCTTTGCCAATGTCCATAATTTACCTGACCTCGTTGCACTCTCTCACTACTCAGCCCGTCTGAACTCGTGGTTTTCCGTCCCTTTTGTCGGTTCGCTTTCAAGTTATTGGTCCCTCCCTGATAGATATAATATGGTATTGATATAATGTAATGTCATAGCACGACAGAGTAGAATACCCAGATATACTACATGCCTAACTCATTATTACCCCAGAGTAGATACTATGGATCGTCTTCCTTTGAATCCCAAGGTATGATATATGACCAATTCTTGATTATTAAAGATACGATGGATCATCTGCATTGAACTCCTTGCTATGATGTATAACCAAATCTTGATCACCCCAGTATAGATACAATGGAACATCTGCCCTTGAACTCTTAGCTATGATGTCTGACCAAATCTTAATAACCCAAATATAGGCACGTTGGAAAATCTGCAATGGAACTCCTAGCTATGTTGTATGAACTATTCTTGTTTACCCCAGTATAGATACGACTTAGCATGCCTTTGAAATCCAAGGTATGAAGCACGACCAAATCTTAATCACCTTACTATAGATATGATGGATCATCTGCGCTTGAACACTAAACTATGAGGTATGACCAACCCATGATCACCTCAGAATAGATACAATGGATCATCTGCGTTTGAACGCCCAGCTATGATCTATTACCAACTCTTACTCACCCCAGTATAGACACTATCAATCAACTGCCTTTAAACTCCAAGATATGATGTATGACCAACTTTTGATTTCCCTAGTATAGATACAATGGATCAACCGCGTTTGAATTCCTAGCTATGATGTATGGCCAATTATTGATCACCCTAGTATAGATACGATAAATCCTCTCCCATTGACCTGCCAGCTATGATGTATGACCAACCCTTGATCACCCAAATATACTTACGATGAATCATCTGCGCTTAAACTCCCAGCTATGAATCTGCCCATCTCTTGATCACACCAATACAGATAGTATGGATCATCTACTCTTGAACTCCCAGCTATGACCTTTGACTAATTCTTGATCACCTTAGTATAGATACGATGGATCATCTGCGCTTGAACCCCCAGCTATGATGTATGACCAGAACTTGATAACCTCAGTATATATACAATGCATAATCTCCTTTTGAACTCCCAGCTACCATGTATGACCAACTATGATATATTACCAACTCATGATCACACCAATAGAGATACGATGGATCATCTGTGCTTTCACTCCTAGTTAAGTTGTATGACCAAATCTTGATTACACCAGTATAGATACTATGGATAATCTGCCGTTGAACTCCCAGCTATGATCTCTGACCAAGTCTTATTCATACAGGAATATATACGATGGCTGATCAGTGTCTAATCCCCAGCTAAATTATATTTCCAACTCTTGATTACGCCAGTATAGATACTAGGGATCATCTGCCGTTGAAACCCAAGCTATGTTGCAAGCCCACCCCTTAATTACCCCAATGTAGATACGATGGATTATCTGCACTTGAAGTCCCAGCTATGATGTATGACCAACTATTACACAACCTAGTATAGATACGATGGATCAGCTGCGTTGAACTTTTATCTAAGATGTATGAACAATGTTTGATCAGCCAGGTATTGATAAAATGGATCATCTGCCCTTGAACCTCCAGCTCTGATATATGACCAACTCTTACTCAACCTAGTATAGATACAATGGATCATCTGCCCTTGAACCTCTAGCTATGATATATGACCAAACCTTTATCTTCCCAGTATAGATACGATGGCTCGTTTAACTTTGAACACCCAGCTATGATGTATGACCATCCCTTGATCCCCTCAGTAAATATACGATGGATCATCTGCGCTTTAACTCCCAGCTATGATGTATGACCCACTCTTGATTAACCCAGTCGAGATACGATGGATTATCTGCGCTTAAACTCTCAGTTATGGTGTATGACCCACTCTTATTCACCTTAGTTTAGATACCATGGATCATTTTCAATTACCTCTTAGCCATGATGTATGACCAATTCTTGATTACGCCAGTGTAGATACAATGGAACATCTGCCCTTGAACTCCTAGCTATGATGTATGAACAAATCTTGATCATTCAAATATAGGTACGATGCATCATCTACGATGGAACTCCTAGCTATGTTGTATGAACCACTTTTGATTACCCCAGTATAGATACGATTTATCATGCCGTTGAACTCCGAGATATGAAGTATGACCAAATCTTAATCACCATAGTATAGATACGATGGATCATCTGCGCTTGAACTCCCAGCTATGATCTATGACCAACTCTTTATCACCCCACTATAGATACTACCAATCATCTGCCCTTGAACTCCTAGCTATGATGTATAACCAAATCTTCTTGTGGGATTCGAACCGTGCACATTGAGGCAGCGAGCAACCAGTTTGTTCAACTGTGCAGATTGAGGCAGTGAGCAACCGCTTTGATCTCGCTGCCTCAATATGTAGGGTTCGAATCCCACCCCAGCTCGGATTTTTTTGAAGTAAGGAACAAATATTTCCGAAGAAAAATTATTCCGTTTTCTCTTTCCTTCGGTGAAGTAGGATATATATTTATATATATATATATATATATATATATATATATATATATATATATATATATAGTTAATTAAACAAATATTACATCGTTACAGTGGGGTTTTTTTCCTTTGAATAGATATAAATGGCCTGCTTCAGTTAATAGTTTACAAAATGACATTGAATTTGCAAAATATGAATGAGGCTGTTTGCTCTTTTACTTTAACAAAATAATTTATTATGCTGTGAAAGGTCTTTATTTGTCCAATATTTGCGAATTAAACAGCGAGTCAAATACGGTTGTTAGGTAGGTCGCGACATTTGTCACTCATATGGTGGACTGATCCAACAACCGGATCCCACGGCCGAAAATCTTAGAAGTATTAGAGGTCTTATGTTGACCACAGGTGTATGCTGACGTCAGTGGCGCCATTCGAGATTGTAGTGCTCCGTCGGTAAGGTTCTGGAACAGAGACTAGAATGGGTTTTTTTGCTGTGAAGGCGGGAAATAAAATGATAGCGGTGTTCTGAGTCACTCACTCTAAGATGATTAATGTGGGGCTACCCCCACTGGGCCAATGGCCAGCCAGATCCTGAAACCGTTTAAAGTTGTGTCTCCACGCTTGCAGGGATAGAAACCCCTGCCATTACATCAGAATCCAACCCTGTATCCACCGAGAGCTCCGTCATACATGACCTAAACTCTAGATCTTCAATGGCAGATCAGTCCTTCCTAAAGCGCCATTGAAAGTAATATTTATATTTATAATATTAAGGCAAAGAAGCCTATATCAGAGCTTAGAGTATATATATATATATATATATATATATATATATATATATATATATCCATTAAACCACATTGAAAGAGAAAACGGAATAATTTTTCCTTGCAGTAATATTTCTATTACCTTTTTTCTAAAAATCCGTGCAGGGAAGCGATTCGAACCAGGCACACTGAGGCAGCGAGCACCGCTTTGATCACAGTTAAAAGTATGCCGTTAGTACACTACGCTACGCAGAGAACCAAAAAATTCTATGAATAGAATAGCTTTTAAGGAACACTTTCGCCAGCTCGAACGGAGACTATGAAAGAAATAGAAAATTAATAGGGGATTCAAAGAATAAATGAGGAATAGGTAAACGCGTGGCAGATATACAAATGTATATATCTCTCAAAGTAGCACGAGAGAATGATGGAAATGAATCCATTAAACCACTTTGAAAGAGAAAACGGAATAATTTTTCGTCGCAGTAATATTTTTATTACCCTTTTTCGAAAAATCCGTGCAGGGAAGCGATTCGAACCAGGCACACTGAGGCAGTGAGCACCGCTTTGATCACAGTTAAAAGTATTACTGCAAGAAAAAATTATTCCGTTTTCTCTTTCAATGTGGTTTAATGGATTCATTTCCATCATTCTCTTGTGCTACTTTGAGAGATATATACATTTATTTATATATATATATATATATATATATATATATATATATATATATATATATATATATATATATATATATTATTCTCAAATTATTTTAATAGTTAGCAGTGTGTGTAATAAAGAGTGTATGGACGTGGGATGGTGAGACAGTAGTACATTGTGCCAGGTTAGGGATTGAGACTTGTATTATGTCGCCTCTAAAGAGATGATAACAGTTACGAGCATTTAATGTTCGCTGCCTCGATCCGGAAGAGGTCTCGGGCTTAAAAGGATAGAGGTTTGATGCACCGATAACCCTTTTAGTCATAATTGATAATTATATTTGTCACTTTGAATTAAAATATAGTCACACGGGCTATAGTACTCTGGTAACTTTTAATGTGACTAACATTTGGATCGGTTAGTAGAAGAAAGACTGAATAACATTTATTTTTCTTAAAAAAGATCATTGATCATTTGAGCGCGGAGGCTCGAGTATGTGGAAGCCATTGTTTTGGTGTATTTATATTTCGATTATTAGATACATTCTGGCAGTTGCGTTGATTTCATATTTGTGCAACCACCACATTCTGGTGGTTGCGTTGATTTTATTACTTTGCAAATATCGAGATGTCATATAGGTAAGTATTTTTGGAGACAAATTGGAGCTTGAGGATATTTATCAAAAAATAGGTGAAACTTCTGTAGACCGACGCCGTATTTTTATTATTAAAAACGGTACTAATTCTCTTTTTAAGCATTGTAGTCGACATATGATTTCGGTTTGGCGCGAAAAGTACATATTTTTTAAGATATTCCACCTCGATGGTGTTAAAATTCAAATTTAAAATAAATACACCTTGCCTTCTCTGGATGTGAAAAGAAACCAATGATTTTCACACATTGGCAACACTTAATTTCACCTTATTTCAAACAATGCCAGTCCTGGGTGCAAGCACTTATAAACAACCATGTAAATGCGAAGCCTATCAAAGACCGAACTGGGATACATTAAATGCTCGTGTTTGTGCACATCTTTGCAAAAAAAATGCCACACACATACTCAAACTAACTTCCAATGACTAATCTTCGTCTGGTTAGAGGCTGAGACTATCATTTTTGGATAGGGTTATTCTTGCTCTCCGACAAAAGTTTGCTTGAATAAGCCTCGTGCGCTGATTTTAATTTGGAAAAATAATTCTAAGTAGCAAGGCGATAGGCAAGTGAGAGGTAGGTCGTGTCCTGCCCACGGGAGCGTGCTTTACGAAGGGCTCCTTCATGAGCACGTAAGGACCTCCTTGGACGAAGGAGTTCCATGGTGAACCAAGGGGCGCGGTGATGGCGGTTTGAAGAAGCAGTGGTAAGGGGGGCGTGAAGGTCAAGTTAGGCGAGTAATGGTTGGTGCAGAGAGTTTAAGGTTTTGTCCGAAGAAGCAGTAGTATCAATAGGAGGTAGCACAGAAACAACCTCGTTAAAGAGAGAAGTAGTATCAATTGACGATAGTCGCCGGAAAGGAGTAGGATCTCGGGACGAGCGAAGAGGTAGTTAGTAGTATCTTACAAATAAATGCTTTCCGCGCCTAAACAAAGCCGTATATGACGACTAGAATACCCCAAAACATCATTAGTACTGGTCTTCTAAAGTTTCACCAAAAATAGAGGTGAGAGGATGGTAACTTTATATGGGCCATGACCGAGGGGTATTGTGCGTGATTTATTTGTTTGGTTGAAATTTTGTCAGACTAGATTCTATATAAATAGTGAATAATCTTATAACTTTTTCGTGTTCATTGTTCGAATATCGGTTTAATTTATTCTTAATTGTGGAGATAACATGGGTCTATTTTCTTGGACATAAATTTGTTTAATTCAATTTTACCTAATATAAAAAATTAGGCCTAGATTCTAAAATTCATTCAAAGTTAGATGGATGTTTTAATTCTTAACTTCTATTTGCCAAGCATAAATGATATGATACATGATTTTGTGTAAACTCGGCCTTTAGATATTGTCAACATGAAAGCTATCAAATCGTCCTTATAAGTGTATTGGCAACTTTTAATACACCAGTTGCTGATTTATGATTAGAAAATTGCCTATGTATTGCAATACTAATTTTCAACTGTATTAGAGTTGCATTTAAAAACAATGCCTGGATGATAACCAATTGGAGTTTGTTATTTATTTAAATAAAAAAAACTTTCATAATCTACCGCCATAAACTTTTGACAATATAAATGTTGCCTATATTCAGGTAGTTTTGGTGGTTGTCCAAAGTGTTACTTAGGCCTGTAAAGTACCTATCCCAAAATGATAGTCTCAGCCTCTAACCAGACGAAGATTAGTCATTGGAAGGTAGTTTGAGTATGTGTGTGGCATTTTTTTGCAAAGATGTGCACAAACACCAGCATTTAATGTATCCCAGTTCGGTCTTTGATAGGCTTCGCATTTACATTACCTGGAGTATATTTATAAATGATTAAAACCCGACGCCTTTATTTCTTTTTGGTCATCTTTGAATAAGCAATTCGTCAAAATTACTGACTATATTTGTTGCCTAAGTTAAAATGTTAGTCAAAGGGACTGGAGCACCCTGGTCACTATGGCTGACTAACACTCAGAGCATCCTGAAGATAGATGACTGAAAATGCAAGAGTTTCAGAGAACTCAAAGAATGCATCAATGATGACTTTGGACATATAAGGGTTACGGAGAGAAATGTGACTTCAAGAACTACAGTAAACTTTGTTGAATTTTTTAATTAAAGTGTATGAAAAATTATGATTGGGAGAATAGGAGTAATAACTGAGGGATTGATAGAGAATTGACAAGGTGAGTTTATAACGGGTGAGGTAGGCGTACCATATCTGATAATTTAGCTGGTAATGTTCCGGTTTGAGAGGTCTGACCTGGACTCTCGTCATGGAAAATATTTGATGTAATTTTGTATGAATTTACTGGCACCTAAGCAACCAAATGTTTGCTGTTAACCTTAAAGGATATGTAAGGTATGGAGAGGGTCAAGGTTGTCTCGCGGAGGTTTAGTTTCGGGAGGGTTAAGATAGATCAAAGTGACCAGGATAGTTTAGTCACTGAATAATTTCAAGTCTAAGTCAAAAATATAATTGTTAATTTTACATCAATAATTTCTTATTTAAAATTACCCAAACGTGCTCGCTGCATTGGTCCTACATCCTTTATAAATAAAACTGAAAAGATGAAAATCCGAAGACTATCTTGGATCGACGCAGCAGACATCACTTGGTCCTAATGCGCAAATATGGTAGCAATAGAAGAGAAGCAGCAATCCCTAACCCTGAGCAGTCACCCAGCAGATTATATGTATTCTATCTCACCATCCAGCACAAATACACCTTTCCGATAAATTCTTTATCATAAACACTTTCAACGAGTTTATGAAATACTAATATAATTTTCTTTTCCATCTTATTATAAATATAAATGTGTAATATTAATTTGATAGAGATTTTAACACCGATGTGAAATCATTTAGATGCTTTTTTTTATTTTTCACTTAGGACATAAAATTTAACGCGAAAACTGAACCACGGGTATCTGGGAACCTATTTCGTCTCCCGATCGTGATTAACTAAGTACTCCCACTTCTCAGCTGATGTCACAATTTGCCTCTAGAATGGGTCGTCCATGATGGGAGGGGGGGGGGAAGCTTGTGCTTCGGTGAGGTCATAGAGATCCAATCGGGGTTTCTTGTGAACAAAATCCATCTGATGCAATCAGTTCAGCACAGTCTGATGGGTTTACACTTCAACAACTCTTCCAAGATCATGTCTGCTTGCAGAAAGTTCAACTTTCAATGCTGCCACTAAAGCCTTGCTGTCAAAGGTTAATGGTCCACTAGAACGTGGTTGATCGTGAAGGGTAAGATCCCCGTAGTTGAAATGCCTGTACCACCTCAAGATCTTCGACTGACTGACTGTGCCTTCTCATTCAGTAACGAGAATTTCCTTTTCAGCAACTCTTGGAAAAAGTTTTCTCTTAAACAGTAGCTAATAAGAACTCTAATTCCAGTTTCTTCCAAACTCATTTCTGTCAGTTGGGCCTTACACAAAGAGAAATAAACTGCGCAAGAGCAACAAATAACAACAGTGTACGGACGCGTGTAGTCGAAAGAGTAAGGTTAACCTCAACCTAATGTAGTCGAATGAGTAAGGTTAACCTAACATAATGTAGTCGAATGAGTAAGGCTAGCTTAAGCTACTGTAGTCTAATGAGCATGGCTAACCTAACCTAATGTTGGTCTTGCCGCAAAGTTTTGTTGTTTGTTTTCCGCTTCCTAAATGAGTCAAGAATTTCTGGCCAACCGAATAGTAGATGGCAAACAGCATGTATATTTTAGAGCTGCTACTGATAAGGGGCATATCAAGGGGTATGTCGAGCTACAGAGATATAAATTTTATCAAATACTTTAAAAATCCAATAGAAAATCTTTTTTTTCTCAATTCAGTATAAGAGCAAAGTTTATGAATATAACCCACTTATAAATCGGTTCAGATAGAGCAATATAATCCTAACCAACGCATTACCATCAAATACTCCGAATAAAGTTGATTGAACCATATATTTCGAAAATAAAATCAAAATTTAAAAAAGAAAAATGCATCCGTTAAAGTATAGAAGGGACTGACTGACCTTCATCATTCATTTTTTCATATATACGAAAGCGAATTCAAAATATGTTGATAACATGAGCAATGATCATGAGTTATTCTTCACTTTGACGCTACAAATTTGAATAGAAAATATATAGCGGATATTATATATATATATATATATATATATATATATATATATATATATATATATATTAAAAAAATTATATTCTACATAGTAACCGTGTTAAGAGCAGTAACGCACTGTATTTGTATAGGGGAATTTGACTCAAAGATATATATATATATATATAAAAATCTCACAAAGTCCATGTGAGTCAAAGTTATGAAGATACACCCACAAGAGAAAAGTGACAAAACGATTCCAAGTGCTTTCGTCTGTATTCTTAAAGACCTTTTCAAGGAATGAACAGGAGGCTGGACATACATTCACTTAAATAGTGGAAGGGAGGACTAGACTACCCACCTCTGAACCTTAATTAGGGGGTACTAAATCCTGAAACCACTTTATTTGAGATCTTATGTATATAGTGATAATGGGGTCTAGCATGAACAAACCAGTGCTAAGGTTAAAATTGGGGAACGTGTTAGTGGAGATACATTCTAATATATTTCTCGAATATAATTACTGCATTTTATGACTGGTTTGGCACTGTTCCAGTTAATGCTATGGTTAAGATTGTACATATGTAGAAAAAGCGCAGATTGTTCACGTAATCACAGTGGGTTTATCTACATTTATATATATATATATATATATATATATATATATATATATATATATATGTAGTATAGGACCGATCAATTGACAAATCATCTTTTTATTTATCTGCTGAGGAAATAAAATACGACTATGGGGTGCAGTTATGTCTTTTAAGGCTGAATCCCAGATCCTGTAATTTAATTTCAGACGAGAGTTCTTTTCCTTTTTGGTCCTTCTCTAGGCTTCTTTCAGCCATGCCAACCCTCCATCAACTACACCAGATTATGAAACGTGCGACTTTTTTAGCGAGGTTTACTCTCATGGCAGTGCATCGGCAATTCAGACCTTATATATCGCTAACGTTGCATCTCTTTTTCATACACATCTTAACTCAAACTTTGTTTCAGAGCTTAAATCTTAAGAATTAAATTGGAAGAATTGTTAGTTTTTAATAAAATAAAAGAGATTTTCGATGGGAAAAATTATGCAGGATTTTTAGTAAAGGAAGAAATGCTTATAAGTTTAGAACCCATTCATTTGATTGCTTTTAGAATTAATTCAGCAGAACGGGTAGCACCATAGAAAAAGAAGATCTGCTGACCAAAGTCGCGTGCTCTCACTTGTTCTGATTTATGACCTTACGACCTACAAAACTTTCAATAATTCGTGGCCTAATCTTGGGGAACCTTGGCAATCATATCATTCTAAAGAGAATGTAAAACAACATAAGAGTTTCAAATTTCGTTAGAATCGGCCGAATAGTTATGATGTTATTGCCAAAACAAATAATTCCAGGGCTAATCTTGAGAGGACCTTGTTAATTATATCATTCAAAGGAAAATGTAAAACAACGTAAGACTTTCAAATTCGTTAGAATCGGCCTAATTGTTACAGTGTTATTACCTAGACCAAAAAAAAGCAAAGTGGAGACCGACCGACCGACCGACTTAGTGAGATATAGCATCGCAAGTGACTAAAAATTGTTTGTTTCTCTATGAGTTCCATTGAGTAAAATTTTCCATCAGTGTTTGTTTGTCTGCGCGTAATTTATGATAATTTTGAAGTTCACTCTACATACGTTTGACGTAGAGTAAGTTAAAATAATGAGTGTTAGTAGGATTACTGCTTTTATTCAACTCCAGTGTAACATATTTTAGCTTTCTTAATTATAATATAGGAGTCCTTAGCTTTTTCACATACTCATTTGCTATTTTCTATTATTTTTATTTTGTTTTCTTACTTTGTAATTCGTTTTCTTCAAAAATTTATCATTGTCACCCATTAGTCAAATAGTTTTATTTCCAGGCAAATTTTCATCATGAGTACTGCCCTAATCCATAACGTATCAAAAATATAAAGATGTAAGTAGTGAAAACTACAAATCGAAGAAATAGGTTTTGTGAAAAATGAAAAATATTACGGTAGAGGGAGTGTGTATGGGGCATTTTATATGCAATGTTCATAGCCACAGGTAGAAATTTAAGCGAGTATTCCTTTATTCGTGAATTGAGAACTATTAATGAATTTGCCGACCCAGGGAGAAAGAATTAGAGAAACAAATTATAGAGGAAATTTTAGTTACCTTTCTTTGGGCTGTGGGTGAATTAAGATTGGCGCTGGGTATTTCCAATTTTTAACAACTTTGCCTCTATATTGGGCTTTGGCCTTAGAAAATAAAGGCTTAATTAAAAGTTAAATTATCCAATCAAAAATTTGTTTCAATATAAATATTTCCAATTCTACACACACATTTATTTGCATCTAAGCTTTTTTTAATTTTGTTTAAAAATTAAGTTATTTTCTATTAGTTTTAACCGTAGCTCTATTTTATTTTTATTGATTTTAGAAATTAAACAGGTTTTCTTTTGTATTTGACAATAAAAACTCTTTTTTGGGGCTAAAATCTATGATTTCTGTCGATTTACAATCAAAAGAAGGTTTAGTATTCTTTATTACCAGAACACTTTACACTCCTTTTATTTTTCATATGTGTAGAAGTCTAAATACCCCATACATTAGTGTATACATAAAGACACCGACACAGCTGCATGTCCCTCTCTTATTCCAAATTCGCCTTTCGCTCGAATCTTCCTCATCCCTTTTTGCGCCGTCATAAACCTGCAGCTTGAGACGAGGAAAGCTCGGATGACGGCGAAGCGTAAATATTTCGCTTGTCCTGGCAGCAAACTAAAGGTCTTTCGCGCGAAGATACGGGGTTTATGAAAATTCGATGCTCTCTCTCGATTTGTTTTGTTTTTTATTAATTGTTTTCTCTTGTCTATCACGATTTGGTAGGGAACTATAATAACCCCTTTTTTTCCTTAAACATGTTAGGCTATAGCAGCTCTCCCAGTGCATACTCTTATCTTTGGATCGATAAAATGGCTCCCACATGATTCGAAACATTCCACAAGCAAGGACAAGCATTCGGACTAGAAGGTCGGAAACTCATTGAGTACGTCCAAAATGAACAAAGGAATGAAAGAGAAGCAAAGAGGGAATAACAAAAACGGAAGGAAGATTTGTAAAGGGAAAAACAACAACTTGAAGCAAAGAGAGAAGAGCAAAAACGGAAGGAAGATTGGAAAGGGAAAAACTACAACAAGAAGAAGGGGAAAGAATTCGTCATCATGAACGCGAATTAAGAAGGGAACAAGTGGAAGTTAGTTCAATTAGTTCCCGGGATCAACACTTCAAGCCCCTGCTCTCAAACTACCTCCCTCCCCCCATCATGAAAATGAGGACTTCATTACGTGCCTAACACATTTCGAAAAAGTAAATGGATGAGATTTTGAAGTCGATGGAGTAAGTCACCTTCTCTCCTTGTTGTCCCTTCGCCTGAGAGAGATTTCTATCGCATTGCCACATGAGGCGAGAATCGATTATTCCACCTTAAAAACAGAACTTCTATCTGCTATTAACCTTAACCCCCTGTTTTCAACACCAACCCAAACAACACCTTCAGGAGTAGTCCGACCACGTGTTACTCCTGCGGAGCCCCAGGGCACATAAAATCCCAGTGTCCGAAAAATTCAAGGTTTTATCCTCCCGAAGTTAGCAGATACATCAAGAGACTGCCACCTTTTCTCCAGAGCAAGCTGCCGTAGCTGCCCCGCAACCTGCAGTCCCGTTAGATCAGGACTACCAGGTCAACTTCTTATTCATTAAGAGTACTCCTGGTGAAATCAAGTTTGAAACTGGCTCGATTAATGGGTAGGAAGTGGCCACTTTAGTTAGGAACACCGGTTGTACTTGTATCGTAATGTCAGACAAGCTACACGCCCCCTTTACCTCGTAAAACCCCAGCATCAGAACGTTGCGGTGAGGCACGACTTTGGGGGACGCGCCAACAGGTTCCCTGTCTACCGGTGCCACGTAGCGTGCCGCTATTTTACTGGTTGGGCTGACGTGGTCGCGGCCCCGATGAAATTATGTGCAGTGCTGGTCGGACAGAGCGCACAACTCTCCCCGAACGAGATTACCCAAACTGTTACCACCCGAGCGCAGGCAGGCCGCGAAAACCGTCCCCTCGCGCCGCTCAAATTCCTGTGTGGCCCTGAGTCCAAGAAGATGAATAATGCTAAGCTCGCCAAGGCCCAACGGGACTGCCCTTCCCTCCAACCCCTGGGGAGAAAGCCAGAAAAGGTGACCTCCAGATAGAACGAGGAACCAAAGAAAGAAGAATACAGATGGAAAGGGAAGCCGGAGAAAGAAGAAAAAAGATAGAAATAGAAGCCGAAGAAAGAAGAATAAAGAGAAAAAGAGAGGACGAAGAAATAAGCCAGATGGAGATAGAAGCTAAAGAAATAAGAATAAAAATAGAAATAGAAGCTGAAGTAAGAAGTCAAAGATAAAAAGAGAAGCCGAAGAATGAAGATAAAAAGAGAAGACGAAGAAAGAAGACAGATGGAAAGTGAAGCCGAAGAAAGAAGAATAAAGATAAAAAAGCGAATACGAGGAAAGAAGACAGATGGACGGGGACTACCAGCTTCCCGCTTTCCCTTCTACCCCACTTGCCCAGGAAGAACCCTGCCCCGAGTTAGACGTCAACCCCAAACTCGGGCCCGTTAAGATGTGCGTTAACTTTCGGAAACTGAACGCTGTCACTGTATTTGACGCAGAACCCCTCCCACTCATCGATCAGAACCTGCACCTAATCGAAGGAGCCACGTATATCTGAAATTGACTTGTGTAAGGTCTATTACCAGATTCCCTTGAATCCATCGGTGAGGAAATTAACAGCATTCCCCACAGAAAGAGGCCTCAAACAATTAACCCGGTTGCCTTTTGGTCCTGTTACGGCCTGCAGCAGTTATAAACGCATTATGCGAAAAGTTGTAGAAGGGCTAGAAAACGTCACATTCTATTTTCACAACGTGTACGTAGCCATGCGTACATGGGAAGAACACTTCGCCTGTCTTCGCCCACTCTTAGACCGACGGAGGTCTTACGGCTTAACAATTAAGCCCTCCAAGTGCCATTTTTCTTATAGCACTATTGCATAATTAAGGTACAAGATTGGCTATAACCGCATATCCTCACATAAAGATAAGATAAAACCAATAACCGATAGGCCACCCCCAGTCTCAAAGAAGCAATTACAACCTTTTTTAGGAGCAGCTTCCTTCTGCCGTCGTCGTTTTGTCCCCCCATTTCGCGTCCGTCACCTCCCCCTTAAATGACCTGCTTAAAAAGAAATCTCCAGACCCTATTAAGTGGAACCCCGTGGCTATTGCCAGTTTCGACAGACTCGAACAGAAACTAGTGACTGCCCCTATCCTGCACTTGTCTAATTCCGAGGAGAAATTCAGCATTCGGATCGACGCCTCTCATCTTGGAATTGGATGCGCCTTGTTGCCATACGAGGCAGAAGTGCGGTTTCCGCTGGCTTTTGCAACTCGGAAACTATCCGATCAGGAAAAGAAGTATGCCCCTGTAGAGCTAGAAGCTTTAGCTATCGTGTTTGGGGGACGAAAGTTCCGCGTTTATTTGATAGGTAAACCGTTCTCCATAGAAACGGATCACAAACCTCTAGCATACTTAAAAAGTTGTAAGGGTCAGAATGGAAGACTCATTCGTTGGGCCCTGTTATTATCCGAATATCAATAGGATATCCGATACCTAAAGAGATCTCTTAATGTACTCACGGATAGTTTGTCTAGAAACCCGGTAACGAGCCCAGTGAGTCCTTGTAAATAATCGGTATTATCGCTATGTAAGTTTTGGATAAAGGTTTAGTGTCCCCCCCACTAATTTTTCATACATTATATTGGTAAAATTGATAATCTGACACGCTCAATAACTGCCGTGATTAACTTTAGATTGTTTTCTTTTTTTCTTGCATGTGGTTCTTATATCATACTACTCAGATTAATGTATCGAATATAATCATTGATTTCTTTTGTACTTAGGCATCAGCTTTTAATTATTTAGGATTTTCCTGTATATGACCGTTAACCCTTGTGTTCCTTTTACCATCATGATTATTTTATGTTGTTCCTGTATTCGTTGAATGCTCGTTTTGTTTTGTTTTTATTGTGTTTTTCGTGTAGCCAATGTTAAAGGTATACATTATTCCTAGTTACACGTCAGAATAATGTCTTCCAAAATGGGTAGGGATGTAGAAATCTAAATACCCCATACATTAGTATATACATAAATACACCGACACAGATGCGTGGCCCTCCCTTATTCCAAATTCACCTTTCGCATCGAAACTCCCTCACCCCTTTTTGCGCCGTCATAAACCTGCAGCTTGAGACGAGGAAAGGTCGAAGACGGCAAGGCGTAAATATTTCGCTTGTCCTGGCAGGAAACAAAAGGGCTTTCACGCGACGATACGGAGTTTATGAGAATTCGGTGCTCTCTCTCAATTTTAGCTCATGGGAGAAATAAAAGGAAAAATTTTCCCTTGGGTGAGGCAGAAGATCTTGGACCTACGTTGTGTGTGGAGCTAGTCCCACAAAGGAACAGTTCACTCGTTGCAAGAAAGAATTGGTTGTTTCCGTCACGTTACTTGTAGGTGCCAAACTTCTCGCAGACCATCCCCTTCCTCTTCAGAGTTAGAGGTTACACAGGAACTCCCTCTGCGGGTTACTCTAGGCGCAGCTATGTAATCATTTTGGCTACCCACTCCAGGAGCTAATAATCGGAACGGACACTTCGAGGAGAAGAATTCCGATTTGAGTCACAGTTTGACTCGTCTTCGCGATCCGGCCTAGGATCATTACATCAGGCCACCGGTCTAGGATTACCCACACATTCGGTAACCTTGGACGACCGAGCTAAGTATGAACATCGTCATAAGAAGAAGACATTAACCGACACCCTCCAAATACCTACGAACTCCAAGGTATCATTAAAGTGAATTATCCCCTCTTCTAACTTCACTTGTTTAACCGTTTACTAGAATTTCCATCCCGAGCTCCTAACCTCGATTATTTCAAGGGATTAATTCAGTGCTTAATTCCATAATATTATTCAATTCATTCTGTCGGGTGAAATTAAGACGCAAGCATCCTAGTACGTAGAATTCAAGTGTAATCCCCACGACATTATATATAGACTTACCTGTTCAGGGCAAAGACTACTCCTATTTATACCTAT
Organism: Ceratothoa steindachneri; assembly: GCA_963969495.1. Lineage (NCBI taxonomy): Eukaryota > Metazoa > Arthropoda > Malacostraca > Isopoda > Cymothoidae > Ceratothoa > Ceratothoa steindachneri. Next base: position 224,413,193 of record OZ018321.1, read on the forward strand.
ATATGCTATTTCATATTTCTAATTCATGTATATTAAAGATTATTTTTGTTCTGTGCGTTTAACTATGTTGGACGATCCTTTGTCAATTAATAAGTAATCCACTCGACCTAAATCTCAATATTACACAAGTCCACCCATGACTGGCATTTACTGAGTGAAAACACTCAGGGGATCATTATCTTGATTTTGATCAAAAGGGACGCACCGGGGTTATTCTTATTCACCGGAAGTGGCTACGGTAGGTGCATTGGCTACACTTCACCTCCATTTCACCTTGGTGCGGGATTATAATATATGCCTAGGAAGTGGGACTGGGATTACCCACTCACTAACCCTCGACAATATGAATTAGCTTTGTTTTAATGCATTTGAATAGAAGACAACCCTTGTCAATTTTGCAATCGCCACTCTTTTAGCAAATATTGGACGCTTTCTATTTGCTTTTGTTTATCAATCGACGCTTTATATTAAGAGAAAGAATTTCTTTGGTTTCATCTTTTCTCAATCAGTTTATAGATCATCGTAATATGAGAAAAAGTTGCAGAAGGGGAGAAGAGTAGCAATTGTAGGTGGAGGATTGTAATGCTTCATTCAAAGAAAAAAGCTCTGATTAAAAAACTCCATTTCATACTTTGTTTTAAGACTTGGAATAAACTTGCTTATTCGAAACTAGTGTCGCGGATTAGAGTTTCTAAAGGTAATGCGGTTTCATCCACTGAATTATAATCAACAACTCAAACACTTAAACGAAGTCTCATTTGGGACCAGATTCTGATCAGTAAATAGTAAATAACATATTCGAGATTAAATGATATTGAATAAATTGCACTTGTTTCTTGTTGGTTTAAAGTCTTTTAAGCAAGTGGAAAGTACGTTCAAAGTTCGAAGCATCAAAGTGAAAAGAAACAACAAAGGTTGTCCAACCGTAGCTCATAGTAAGGAATTATTGACATCCTTTGAACCACGCGCTCTATGCCTTAACACTCTTGGGCTGGCGAATCAAGACGATACCAAGCAGCAAACACGTTCAGAAATCGATGTTCCCCTGTAGCTTGTAAGAGTAATGTATTGATATTTGCTTAGCCAAACCACTATTCACAGAAACCTATAATATGGCTCTCACAACAATGGTTAATCACATTCACACGGTATCGTGAATTCCTGGGGGCCGTTCCTCCCCAAAGTCCAGCAAAAAGAATCCAAAAAATATCATTCAAGCAGTTCTAACAAGAAAGGTTTCAATTGACTATATTTACACTCATTTCATCTATTATATAAGAAACATCATAGTTTAGACGCTAGATTACTTCAGCATTTGTCAATAGATGTCTTAGCAAGAGTGAATCAGCTTTAAAAGGTTTGAAGAGAGTAAAGGATTTCCAAGAGTACACATATAAAGAAGTACTAAAAGTTTGGGATACTCGGAAATATACTGATGCATTTCTGTCAAATACAAACTTTATTGGTTCAAGTTCAGTAATGGTTAGAGCAAACTTTAAATCAATAACTGGATCACAACTAAAAGTAAGCAGAACTTTCAGTTTAATGTGAACTTCCATAAGAGGGAGCAAAATATTCTAGACTAAAATAGTATATAAAACCGAAGTTAGAGAAAGAGCAATTTGTAGAATGGAATGGGTATCGATATACACTTAAGCGGTTTTCTTATTAGCTTAATTTCCGTAACAACTCTCAGGATGGAGGTCATCAAATTAACGCGAGCAATCCTTCTCCTTTCCTCACTTTCCTTCCTGCAAAGGAAGCCCTTCTTGAAACATGAGTGCCAATAACTCCTCCGTGATCCATTAAAGCAATGTGAGCAGCAGTATCGACGACGACTCTGATTGATTTGAGTCCACTTCTCAGCAGCGTTGAACGAGGCTATATTTTACGGAAATGTAGAGAGAGACAAATTGATGCCTTAGATGAAGTCTTGAATTGAAGGGGTAGCTGGATTTCATTTCCGTGTACCAACCTCAAGGATACATCAAGACTGGGGGAAGCTGACGACTTTAGAGAGTTTTAAACCCATCTTTTTAATGTCAAACACGACGAAGAGAATGGAAAGGAGCTTTCATGCGCTATTCTTCCTAATTTTTAATAAAGAACTCGGTCCGGGAGGATATTCTTTCCTTTATTTAGCATTCATGATCAGGCCTCTTGTAGGACTTAATGGTCTTTGTTGTAAATAATTCTGCTATTCTTAAAATATGTTTTTATTAATTACTGTGGAAAGTAGCGCTCGGAATTCATTTTACGTTCGGGACCTTTTGGTGCACATATCTTTGATGTTTTGCAAGTAAAAGGCAAACCATTTTTTGCAATGATATGCACATGGAACAGGAAGAAGAGTTAGACAAGCAAAGGTCTAGAGGAAACAACAAGTATACCGGCCTAGATAAATTTTAGAAAAATTTTAAAAATACAAAAGTGAATATAAAAGGAGCGACATACAGATCATTCTTTTAATGCATTTAGAGAGGAGCCTATTAAAAATATATACATATATGCTTCTAATAAACGATATAATTTATTTTTTTATTTTTTAAGGTTCTCTCGCGGTAGTAAAAAAAAAAGGTCATAGGCCTCTGCAATAACTATGCAACTTAATTACATAAGCTCTATTTACCTTAATGCATATAAAAGGGGGAAAATTTAGTTTAGAGTTCGTTTTTAAAATTTCCAGGCAATGGGTTGGCAACTTCCCCCTACGGGAAGCGGGAGAGCTTGCGCTTCACTACTAAGATTAAAATTTAAAATCTAAAAAAATAGCAGCCATGGTTAAATTTTTATAAATTTTCTGAACTTCGCAAATTATAATAATTTTAAAAAGGAACTCTAAACTAAACTTCCCTCCTTTCAAAATATCACGGTGCTAAAATATAGTTATAGAAGAAGATATATAATAATAATTTTTCTGAACTTCATCATTTGTAATTTGGGGGGTTTTAAAAAATACACAAAATTACGATACTTATATTTATTTCTGAACTTCACTATTTTGTTTTTTGATATTATAAAAGAATAATTAGAAATAACTGATAAAAAACATGTCATAACAAAACTAAGATGATATTATTATTCAAATACTCAAAAAATCTCTTTCTTAAATTATAGAGTTAGTGATGATGATGATGATTATAATTGGCGAAGTTCAAAAAATTTATAAAAATTTAATCATGGCTGCTATTTTTTTTAGATTTTAAATTTTAATCTTAGCGAACTGCAAGCTCCCTCCGTAGGGGGGATTGGCAAAGCCATTGCCTGGTGGCTCTATTAAATAAAAAACTTTGCTTTTGTCTCTAGTACATTGAATTTTTAAATTAGCCCATTTATGGTAAATAACATTATTGTCATGCAAATAGTAATAATATATAAAATGTTTCAAGGGTTATATTTTTCAGTTATGGTATAAACATGATATACTATATTTAAAAAGTTATAGAAACAGAAATACAGTAGTAATAGCTATTATTTCTCTAATATTTTGTTTTTGCGACCTGGACAGTAATGGCACTTTTCTTACATTCCACAAAGATTCAGCACTGATTTGGTAAAAAATCAGCTGTGGAGCTTTCTAGAACTTTGGGGAATTTTTTATATGTTGTAAGAATTTCTAGAACATTCTGGCATCGCAGATGACTGTAGAAATACAAAGAATGTCTACTCAACGGATCAGTTTAACTCTAGTCGTCACAGCGCAGACATCGGCACACGTCATTGATAGAAACATTCGAAACAAATGGCATCAAGAGGTTGTAATCAAGAGCGAAAAAGTACTCCGTAGAGAGATCTACTAAAACGTGTGAAGCCTACAAGGCATATTTCACGATGACAGTCAGAGACAAACCTTGTGCACCTCATTTCACCTGCGAGCTCTGCAAAAGAACTCTGGAAGGTAATATATATATATATATATATATATATATATATATATATATATATATATATATATATATATATATATATATATATACAATGTGTTTTGGTTATTTGGATACTGGATTATTTTTTCAGCATTTCTAATAACACTAAGTGGAAAGTATTTGTATAATTATAATTATGTTTTCTTTTCTTTTTTTTACAGGATGGTACAGAGAAGAAATGAGAGCAATGAATTTCGGAATCCCACGAATTTGGAGGGAACCAACTAACCACTCAAGCAATTGTTTCTTCTGCATGGTGAGCCCTTCCAAACGTCGAGCAGGTAAAACTGCGCCTGTTATCATGTATCCAGACCTTCAGTCATCTATTACGCCAGTGGCACACAGTTCTGAGCTCTCCGTACCAACTCCTCCAAAAAGAGAGCAGCAGTTTTTAGAAAGGAAGAGCAGTTCAGAATGGGATGAAGTCAGTGATCCAGATTATAGAGGTGCATCCGAGGAGAAAAACCCATACTACCCTAACCAAAATAATATCAACGACCTTGTCAGAGATCTTAGTCTCACAAAGTCCAATGGCAAGTTTTTAACTTTTTGTCTCAAGCAGTGGGATTTGTTAGATCACAGTATGCAAATATCAAGTAAAAGAAAGCGTCACCAGTGTTTTTTAAGCTTTTTTTTACACGTCAAAATTAGCTTTGCTTTTGTCACAATGAGCCCAGTCTGTTTGAGGCAATCGGAATCGCCTGTAGCTTCAATGAGTAGGCCGCTTCATTGACAGCTCGTCCAGGAGCCTCAAAGCAGTGTTTTTTCATAACATGTATCCATCTCTTCCCTTGCTCACTCAGTCTAGCTCAAAGAGGAATACAGCAGTGCCAAAATCCTGCTAGATGCATTAGAATATGAAGAGTATGGTTGGGAGGTTATCGTAGACTTCAAAATGGTGGCCTTCTTCATGGGTCTTCAAGGCGGATTTACCAGTTTCCTTGTTATCTTTGTCTTTGGGACAGTAGGGGCATCGTGGCACACTACCATCAGTGGGATTGGTCAAAACGGACCTTGTTTAGTGTGGGGAGAAACAACGTCAAATAGGAGCCTTTGTTGGATCCCGAAAAAGTACTGTTTCCTCTTCTGTACTTAAAATTAGGCCTTATGAAACAAATCGTAAGAGCTGTAGATATGGAGTCTGCAGCTTTGAAGTATCTGCAAGATTTCTTTCTTAAGCTATATTGTGCAAAGGTGAAAGCCGGGCTCTTGGAGGCTCCACAAAGAAAAAAGATCATGGAGTGCAAGGAGTTTCCCGAAAAGCTCTCTAAGACGGAAAAAGCAGCGTGGGACAGCTTTATCGCAGTGGTCCTGGGCTTCCTAGGTAATCACAAAGCCGAAAACTATGTAGAGCTTGTTGAGAACTTGTTGAGAAACTACGACAAGATGGGTTGAAGGATGTCCCTGAAAGTCTATATTCTTCACGCTCATCTTGATAAATTTAAGGAGAACATTGGAGCGTACTCCGAGGAGCATGGTGAGCGCTTTCTTCAGAATCTATTGGACTTTGAACGCCGCTATCAAGGATTGTATAATAAAAATCTGATGAAAGACTATATTTGGGGGCTGACTCTTGAAAGTTATTTAAACTGTAAGCCTAAATCACGGAAAACTACTCATTTCTAATAGTTTAATTGTCTCAATTATGTAATTCTACAATAAATAAGTGCTAATTTTGTATCTGTCATTTTGTTCTACTTTATGCAAATGAAAGTTCAAATTCGCCACTTCCTTCCAAAGGGAATAGGTAAATTTCATATAAATATCATTATCCTGGACACAAAAGCAAAGTTTGAAATAAATAACAAGTGTTTTTTCATGTATTCTAGACACAAACAAATAGAAAATAACAGTTGCTACCTAAAGACAAAAATCGTGTTACACAGTGATAATGTGACGTTGGTTCGGTTCTGTTTTGCTCCTTAATTCATATTTTGAGAGAATTACGACAAATGCATTTTATACAGTAGTTACTATATTCAAGATTTTTTTTCTATTTTGTTCTTCGGTCACCTGTGATGAAATTGGTGTCTTATATCATTCAAAGAGCTTGTCTCCTCAATATGGAGGCGGATTTAGAGGAACATATCAATGCCCATTTCTTTCAATTCAGCTGTCAATTGCACATATTATCAGTTCTTTTAATTTTATATCTCTGGTAACATGTTCAATAAATTAGGCCAGATATGACACATTAAATTTCCTCCTTTTTATGAAATAAATATATAAATTTTCCCAAAACAAAATAGTAAGTGATAAGTTTTCCCACGTCTTTATTGATTGCTTTTCCTCCATCGAATTCTAAGGGAAATACCATAGAGCGTAGTAAAAGAAACGCCACCCAATGTCTATCACGCAGTAAGGGTATAATCACGACAGCGTACAACTACATAAGTAATGGAAATAACACTGACGGCGTGCCACACAGTAGAGGAAATGTCAAGGAGGGCGTAACGTGCAGTATAGAAAAAAATACCGACGGCGGCCCACGCTATAAGGGAAATTAAATCGATGACGTACCGCGCAGTAACGTAAATTATATCGACTGAATAGCATACATTAATGAAAATAACACCGATGACGTAGAATGTAGTTATGTAAATACACCTATGAGGTATGACGCAGTAAGAGAAGTAACACTTTCGAGGTACGACGCAGTAAGTGAAACACCAGCGATGGCGTAACACACAGAAAGGTAAACTCTACTGATTGCCTATCATACAGTAAGGGCAATAAATCGATGGCCTACCTTTCATTAAACGAAATGCCACCACAGCCGCAATACGCAGTAAGGGAATTAGCAACGATTACGTACCATGCAGTAAAGGAACTAAAACCGATGGCCTTCTACGCAGTAAGGGAAATAGCATGACGGCGACTACGCAATAGGAGGAAAATCACCGATGGCGTAGCAAGCAATAGGGGAAGTGTCGCAGGATATCTTTTTGTCGAGAAATTCTTTTTGTTAAAGTATACTTTTGTCGAAGAGTGCTAATTTTGTTGTTTTTAAGGAAGAGCCGCTTCAACACGTAAGAATATAAAGAAAAGCACAGGAATTATCTAAAAATAAACATATATTTTAAATTTAACCATTAACTATGACCAAAAACAGTAAACGCATTTATATCCTCCTCCTACGCTAACTGAGACCAATCCGGTTGGTAACTGGGCCTATTACAATATCTCTCAAAGACAAAAAATAAACAAATAGGCTACACGTAAACACACCAATTGCTGATTAGTATTTTTATCGCGACCCTTTTAGATTAGCGTTAAACATTAAATTAAATTACTCTCTTCTACTAGTAAATATGACAGAGGTTCACGCACAATTGTTTCTACTTCCGTTAAAGCGTGAAACGTAATAAACTCATACTATTGCAATATGAATATAAATGTTCTTTCTAACTTACATGACAGTAGGGATCAGGGGTTGCCGGATGTCGCTGGAGGGCTTTTCTCGCGCTTCGGAGATTTGGAGTGGCCGATGTTAGAATTTGGTCGAGATGGGATGGAGGATTAGAGGCTGGGCGATGTCAACTTCTTATTGCAACTTTGCCTCCGGTTACGTTAAGAAGACGGAGAGAGTTATGGTGCTCCTCACTCAAATAGTCCTCTTCTGGATAATCTTCAAGCCTCTTTGTGCCTTATTCTTTAACGCCAGGTGCCCAACTAGTTTTGGGGTATACGGGGGGATTTCAACCGTAATTAGCGAATTAAACCTCTTGGGGCTTAGTTCTTCTCCTCTCACTCTTATGGAGCTTGAGCTGTGAGAGTCACTCGATTGTGAGCGGGTTTTCTTTTCTCCAGTCAAACTTCTTCTAAGTCTGTAAAGGATTCTTCAGTATGGAACCGATACAAAACTTGACGATTTATGTTAATTCGGCACTGTGGGGGGAAGGATCGATCTTCTCAATCTGATCATTTATCGTCTCTCCTCGAATAATCTTGACTGGCTGAAGGATCGATCTTCACGAACTGATCCTATGTCGTTCTCACCGAATAATCTTGATTGGCTGACGGATCGATCTTCACGAACTGATCCTATGTCGTTCTCGCCGAATAATCTTGACTGGCTGACGGATCGATCTTTACGAACTGATCCTATGTCGTTCTCACCGAATAATCTTGACTGGCAGAAGGATCGATCTTCACGAACTGATCCTATGTCGTTCTCACCGAATAATCTTGACTGGCTAAAGGATCGATCTTCACGAAATGATCCTATGTCGTTCTCACCGAATAATAATATTTTCTCTTTCCTTTAGGGGCTTATTTATAGGCGGACCACCGCGCCATCTAGGGGGGAAGGGGTGAAGCCGCAGAGGGGAGCGCGAGTGGTGAGGTCGCATCTGGGAGATCGAGGAGTGCAGAGGTTGGCAATGAGGTGCCTAAGTCGGCTTGTTAATTAGCGAGACACTCAACCACCACCGTCTTTGGCGTGCCTTTTGACTGGCACAGCTTTTTGGTTATATAACCACGGGCCTACGGATCTCGTAGGTAATTGGTCTTTTGAAAGTCGTTTAGGGGCCTTTGGTGGTTGCATTAACACAGATGGTAGCTCCAACTACCTATACGGCGGGGAGATCTACCGTTCTCACGAGTCTCCTCATGGGGCTCGCTTCTCCGGCTTTCTCCACAAGCGCGAAGTGAACTTTAATGTATATGTCCGCCTGGCCCTCAGGAAGCTTTATGTTGCAATTCCTCTACAGAAGTAACAAAGACAGCGTACTCTGCAGCAAGCGAAATACTACCAAGGCGTTACACACACTATGAGAAATAACACCGACGAAATATTACGCAGTTCAGGGAAAGAATATGGCGGCGTACCACGCAGTAATGAAAATAATAACGACGAAGTACTATGCAGTAAGAGAAACACCCCCGACGGCGTTCTACCCATTAAGGGAAATATAAACAACAAGGTATCACGCAGTAAGGTGAATAAACGCAAAAAGTAACATTCAGTTAGGAAAATTATATCAACGGCGTACTAGGCAGTAAGGGAAATAACAAGAAAGGCGTAACACGCATTTAGGGAAATAACAACCACGGCGTACCACGCATTAAAAGATATACCACAGATGGCGTACCATGCAGTAAGGTTCCAAGGAAAGATATGTAAAAAGTGGGTGAAGCTATGGGAAGTGAAAATCTGTGAAAGATATTTAACATTAGATCCTTTTGCGGTGTTGAGGCAAGGGGGGCACAAATACTCTACACGCGAGCTACCTTAAGTTTGCTACACAGAGTATCTCATTTCGGGTGGTATAAATATGGAAAAGAAAGATGGGGAAGAAAAAAGTGAAAATTGCAGAAATATAAAAAACAGCAGAACCAGACCACCCCCCTCCCTCCCTCCCTCTCACTTTCCCGACCAAGGTTTAGCGAGCAAATTTTCCTCGGCAACAAACCAGGGAAATCAGTCACGAAAAAAGGTGATAAAAGGCTCAGGAGGAAACTGGCGAATAAAAGAGTTAAGAAAATTGCTAAGAAGGAATAAAGCGTAGATAGGTTCGATCGAATTGGGGAATGAAGGTACAGTACTAGGAGTCAAAGGAAGGGCAACTCGTCTAGTTACAAGGTATAGCATTCTACAGGAGGCCATTCCTTTTTAGTGGGATATCTATGGCTAAACCTCAGTCAAGAATAAGACATCTCAACTGCCTACATTTGCCGTCATTAGGACTCAATCCCAGGGAATACTTTAGACATTCGGCTTCACACTTTTCCAAATTAGATCTATAGAATATTTGGGAGGTCTGTAACTCTTTGATTATGATAAATATGTAATTTTTGATTAAGTCTACCTATTCGTAGAGTCGAACGTCGATGCTAGCCGAGGAATGATTCTGTGGTGACGCGGAAAGGCAGCACGCCAGAAATTGGGATATAGATCCTAGTACGTGGGTTAATTAATCAAAATCGAGTGCGGTTGGCCTAAATAATCAATTCTTAGAGGTTCTGGGTTTAAAGAAACTGATTGTAGAAAATTAACTTTACTATATACAAAGAAAATATTATTAGCAAAAGTAAATAAATGACAATAAATAAGATAAGACCTGGGTTACCAAACGGGTGGGGGGGGGGACGGGCATACAAATGACTCGACTAGGCACGAGAATCTGAGAGAGGATGTACGGTTATTGCTTCCATGGAAAGGGGGAGAGTGCAAATAACGGAAAGACTCACGTAAAGCCTAATTTGACCGGAAACTTTGGGAGATGACGAGGAATCGGGGCGCTACAAAGTTCCACTTGCAAAATTCTTTCTTCTTTAACCTCGCTGAGAAATAAACGAGGCTGTACTCCAGACGAGAACGAAGTCTATAGCCGAGTGATACATGCCAGCGAGTGTATATCGTCTATCGGGTGGGAACCCCGGCCTTAGGTACGAGAGAGGCTGGGTAGAGAGGTGACGCGTCGCGTTCGTAGCTGGAAGCCGTTAAAAGGAGGCGGAGCAGAGCGTACGAGACTGTACGTGGCTGCTAACCAAGACAGGGTTGTATGATACGAATTTTTCAAAGCTTTTCCCGAATTATTTATACTACCTCGGCGGGAGCGGGTCGCCAGAGGCCCCTAAAAGGGGGGCAGGGATCTCATTAGACTTGGCGCGCCAGGGGGGGGAGGAATATTCTCAGCGAGCATCACAGGTTCGCACGAAAGTCTTAGACGCCATAGGTCTGGCGCTGATCATAAATTGCGACGGGGTTGAAGGGGATCTCAACACGGTGCACGTGACCGCATGAAATTCTCGCTGCTCCCTTGGGGCTGTCTGAGCGTACAGTTGCATCTTTTCTCAGGCGCCACGGGTAGGCGTCGGGTTCTAGGGGGAGGGGGGAACCTTCTATCTCTCTCATTACCATAAAAGTGTAATAAGGTTACATAATTTCCGGTAATATCCCTATCATATACTACCGTCCTAAACTAGAAAAAAAATGCCAAAGTCTACATTTTCTTGATAAAAACTCATCTGCTTTGCATGAAAATGGCAGAGTAGTTTTTTAAATTTGCCCCTAATAGTGTGCAAGTTCTATTTCATCGAACAGTGGATAACATTTTTTAAGGAAATCAATGTGTGAATAAAGGATTTAAACGACCTGGAGAAGGATAGGTATAAATGCAGCCTTAATCAATGATCAACACCATTATCTGTCTAATTGAACGGAATATTAATTGGAATCATGCATACATTTATTTTGAATAACTTAAGCATATCTTCGGCCAGATAAATTTAATAATTTGTTGCATTGTTTGGGCTTGATTTTTATTCCATTCTTATTCCAATTCATGAGGAAGATCTTCAATATTCTTCAGTGTCAGAGCCGTCATAGCCTTGTCTTTGCATATCTTCCATATGATTTCTATTGAGTTTAAATCAAGAATCTGCTTAAAACTGTCTATCAGCTCGATAATTATTTTAGCATCTAAGAACTGATTAATTGTCTTTGCTGTGAAGCATGGATGATTCATTGCCTTGCATGAAAACGGGTTCACCTAGTCTCGAAGCTCGTAGCGATGGGATCCAATGTTCTTGAAGCATATTCTTGTATACAACAGCCTTTACTTTGCTGTGTAAATGGATGGGCAGACAGTCCCCAGCGCTTGAAAACATGCCGCACAGCAGAACACTGCAATTTATAAATTAAATTCTTCGTAGTTTAAATGAAATTCAAATGTTCACCTGCACGACGTCTTACATGCTGTTTCCCATATGATCACAGTAAAGTAAATTTGCTTTCTTTGCTAAAAAACACTTTGTCACTTTTCAGCACACAACAGGAGATGCTCAGTAACTAAGACACCCTAGCGTCTTTATCTTTTTTGCTTATCAATTGTTTCTTAGTATATTAGGGTTGTATAAATGGCACTTCTCTCACGTGATGTGGGATAGACTGGCGAGAAAAATTCAGGTTCAGATTCCCGGCAAATTGAAGGAAAATACCGACTGTGTTCTCAAGTTGGTTTATCAACATCCGTTTCACCATGCGATCTTCCATGGGAGAGGCTTTTCCACCCCACCCAGTTTATTCGTTGAGTCCCAGTACCAGGTATTCCAATAGAGCTTTATTTTGCACTGAATCAACTTTTACCCTGATTAAAATATCTCCAAATGACAATCACATTTCTTCACTCTTTCACTGTCCAACCTGATTTTTATAGGGATTTGTCGACCTTAAGTTTTGTTTGTTAGGATTTTTTGTCAGCAGGTTTATACTAAATATTATTACATAATGAAAGAGGTATTGGTGGACGATCTCCTCAAGGAACTAATTTGATGAATTTTCCGTCTTAGACCTAGGACGTATTGGCCCCCTACCTTTCAGCACGCTTTTGAACGTATAAAAAAAAGGCTGATACCCTCATTGAATCTTCATCCCTTCTGGTTCCTCTCCGTAAACCTATTCAACACCGTAAAGTGAGCTCGACGTTTTAATGCGCAACTTGAAACTCTCTGATAAATTTGAGATCTATTTCCATCCTGGTACGATCCACTCGGGCCTTCCCCTGTTTTCCAGGAGCCGCTGATCCTTTTCCTTTAAACAGGAGGCGTGAAGATTACTTTTGTTATTTAAAGAAGAGGATGGCAAGTTGTTTTCTCCCTTCCGTTCGCTTAGTAGCGGGCGTGGCGAGCGTATACAAAGAGCATTGTCTTTTACTGGTGATCCAGTTACCATGACTTGATTACTTGTGAATTCTAGGCAGCTATCAGCGTGATACCAGTGATTTTTTCTCAAAAAATAAGACAGCTCAGTCTTTTTAATTACCTACTCCAAACAATACCTTGTTTTCATCATAGAGCAAATAAAAACCGGCTAAGAATTAGTTTCAAGTTAAGATGCTCCTTTATCCGGAGGTTATTTTTTTGAGGGGGAAGGTTTCACACGCAATCCTCGGGCCTGATTTCCAAAACTATTCTGAACACTAGTTGACCTTAAGCGGCGTATTTATGTCTAGGAGCAGAAGGAATTTTTCTAAACAGAAGAGCAGGTTTCCCTTCCTCCTGCTATGCATCACATTTCAATTGCAGTTGTTCTCCAGTACGCACAGCTCTTCATCAATTTTCCCCACCTAACTCAACCACTTCTAGAATTAGCGATTATGAAGCACTTATTTAAGTTTCGAGACTGCAAAATGCAATAAACAATATTGTAAAGTGGTTGGAATTCAGAAACTTGAACTCGAAATCCCATATTAATGACCAACTCTTGGAATCTGGAAACATTGAACAAGAACTTGGGGTAGTAATTTCAATCGACTTCGTATATCAAAGCAATGCGATGAAGTCATTACAAAAGCGAATCAATTGCTATGATACATGAAACTAAATTTCTCTCATAAGTCGAGTGTAATTTTGCTCTCCCAAACTTATTCGAGTGTTTCCCTACTTCAGTTTATTTTATAGTTGTCTTTGCGCTCCGTAGCCTTATGTTTATTCCATTGGTTGTTTAATCGCTTGTTTTTCTTTTTTCCCTTCTTTTGTTTGTTTGGTTGATTGTGTGTGGCACTCCGTTCTTCTCTCTTTCCCTCTTCGATTGTTTCACTGGCTGCCTCTCTCTCTCTGTTTTTCAATCGAATTCTTACTTTCTACTGTACATTTTTTTCTGTCCAAACCAGTGATAGATCTAGGATAAAGATTGAGGGGGAGGGGGCTAACCTGAATTCCTCATTTTGCCGAGACTGAAAAAAGGGCCATGATCATTAATAATGGTTATCTTTCACAGCATTGATAATAAATAACAGCATCTCAGAGAGGAGTGGGCACTAACTCTCTCATTCCAATTTTTCCTCCACAATAGAAAATTATAAATTAAGGTTTTTGGACGTCAGCTGAGGTATAATACTTAATTTAATAATTATTTGGGGGAATTATCTGTATTTTATAAATGTTCTATATTATTACATTACTTCTTCTGAATAGAATAATACAAGTATGGCTTAAAAGAGAAATATAAACTTAAACAGGTCTGATATTTGGGAAGGGGTGGGTGGGGCTTCAGCACCCTAGTCGCCCTAGATCCGCGCCTGATCGAAACCTGTTCTTCAACAGATGGCCTAAAGATCCTACTTTACCCCCATTGGATGCACTATTTTCCTCTCTTTTTCTCAAAGAAAGGGAATGTAGTCATGTTTGTGCCTTCGTTTGCGGCCGCCAGATGGGAGCTGAAAAATTGAAAAAGAATTCATTTGTTGACTTTGCATTTTCACTGGGCGCCCCAACGCGTGTAAAGAATTGCAAGACACTATGTACCTTACCTCTGTTATCTCTGCCTTCAGTACTCTTCCTCTCTCTTCAAGCAATTTTTCAGTACTAGAGAGGTTCTCTGAGAAGGCCAAAGGCTCTGAACAGCGCCATATAAATGTATTGTTATTAAGGTGTTATTGCTCTTTTTACCAGTCAGTTAAAGACATTGCCCCTTTGTCACAATTAACTTGAAATAAATGCACGAATTAATGAGGACAATAAAAACGAATTCTTGCAAAGAGCCTTTTGAACTTGAAATTTTGGAGAAGTAACTCCAGGTAGTTGAAACTGATTGTATCTAGTAACATGAAGACTGTGTAATGCAAGAAATAGATCAAATTATTATGTGTCTCAAACCTATCGTGATTTGAGGCGCTTCTATTTTCATATTAATCATTTTAGTCCAGATTGGTAAGTATTAAACCATAGTCACCTAATCTAAGGTGGATTAAACACTGAAACTTATTTATCTTCCCATATTAAGCAATTGCTTCCGATATATTTGGCCTCACATATATTTTACAGATAGATAGTTGGTGATACAATAAATAAAACCATATCTCAAAAATAGTTTTTAATAAAATTAATTATGGTGAAATGGTGTCAACTTGTTTAATAAAATTTTAACCAATGTCAATCACAGATGACTAACTCTTCAACAAAGTCAAGTATAGGTCAAACATAGCTAAATTAAATTCTCCGAAGCTTGATAATAATTTAACCAAAGTCAAACTTACTTCAAACATAACTTTACACTTCATACTTCAAACATAATCAATAATCTCATAAGAGCCTCAATTAAAATAATATTACTAAGTTATTTAAATAGAATAAGCCATACTAATGCTAAAATTTT